>JAODUO010000148.1:382500-405000 GCA_025642075.2 Ridgeia piscesae
ACTTGCCCTATTTTCCAAAATGGTTGTAAATATACTTGTTTTGTACATATATGTGTAGAACTCAACTTATTTCGTACTCAACTGTTTGAACTTAAAAGCGCACCACCAAAACCAACCATGTTAATAGGTTGATATGAAGTGTTACCAAAATCATAGCAATTGAATCAGTTCGCCCGTGTCTATTTAACATTTACCTTAACGGCCATCATGGAATAAAGTCAAGTTCTCTATCAACACAAGAACTCTCCAATGTGGTGCGACATCTACAAAATATATTTATGACATAGAGAAATATTGTGAAAATGTCACGTGTTGTATAACTACGCGCACATAGGTCTTGGTGGGTGAATCGTTTACATCACTGACCAAACCAAGTCGATTGTTTGGTTCACGAGGAGAAACAACTGCAACTGCTCAGAGAATAACAACCAATTTACGAACTTTGTCTTTGTGACCCTGGTTCATCAATCCACCCAATACTCGAGGTCTGCTTGGCCCATCAAACACACAACACATGAACGAACTCGAGAAAGTACTGGAGACAACAGGAAGATTTAGGGAAAATAACAATAACAGGAAATTCAGCGACACCGCGATGACGATACGACAGAAGTGGGTGTCACTGAAACACCGCAGAGACGCTGGTTGCTTAGTGTATTCAGTGAGCCATAACGCGGAGTGACAGCCCCTCTTCTGCCACGCTACTTTGTTCACTCAACCGTGGCCGTAGTGAGCGATTGATCCACGTGTCGGCCGAGGCAATGGTGTTGAATGTTTTTGGTGCCATTTCGAGTCTAGGACAATTTCATTAATTACGCAGAACGCTGTCCCGGCGAAGTCGTTCTTTCCCCAGAACCATCCCTGAATGGAACAGGTTGCCCCAGAAGGTAGTGACAACCAAGTGCCTGGACTGTTTCTAGTCCATGCTTGTCGCCTACCTGTAATTATCACACGCCCCCCTCCCTCAATAGTTCACCGTACACACAGTTAGAAGTAGCCCGGACAGGCACATGTAACGTCAGTGTAGTGCTTTCTCAAACACCCGTTTATTGGCATAATTACCTTCGGGTTCCTATCTATTAACCGCTACTTTGTTCACTCAACCGTGGCCGTAGTGAGCCATTATAATACATTTGATATGAATAAGGAGCAGGTCATTTAGGAAGCAACGCATGTCACTATCAGAAAGATATGTTGTACAAAAATGCCGCGCAGTACAGAAACAAGTTACGACGCATTTATATTAGATACAATTTATGGTCGGTATGCAGATCTCTGATAGCACTCTGTTTATTTGAAGTTTTGTCTCTTGCGATGACGACAGCCGGTTCTTGCGTCGCGACAATGTCTTTATTCTCGCCAATCATTAACCTGAATATGAGTTAAAACAAACTTGAATGCAGAACGTTTATCGCAGAATATCACCTCATTTAGGATTTGGCATGATTACCAGCAGATTCGTATTATATGCATGTTGATATTAATAAGCAGCGGCAACAGAACGCGGAGTGCTGTTTACAAAATCAGTAATTATTAATCATAGCAACAAAGAGATAGCGTTTGTTTTGGATACGAAGTGGTATATACAGGGGATCTGGCAGGGTAGTGGCTTCATTTCGCGCCAGGTGTCTTCAGTGACGGTCGAGTTGATTTCGTTGTCGTTGCGCAGTGCACCGTAAGTTGTACTTTATTTTACAATCGCCCGTTCAACTGTTGGTACAGCGTATGTTTGCGTAATTCATTGTGCCTGATAATACTGTATAAGTGGCCGCACTCAGTGGTAATGTTCCGTGATCGAATCTTGTTGCTCTTTGCTGTCGTGTCGAATAGCAGAGACCATTCCACGTTGTTTCTGTTCAGTCAGTCACATAAACGAGTGCCCGACTGTGTATACTAGTCGTTAGCAACACGTCAATATATTGCCAACAAAGGCGCAAAGTTATAAACGGCACGTGGACTAGAAAGATTTACCATTAACTGGGGCCGTCCATTTTCGGACGTTAGTGCTAATGGGCATTTACAGAATTTGGTGCGTGCTTATGTACGAAAACTCTTTGTGCAGTAGCTATATATGGTCGAAACTTTGGTGTGCGTGTGCGTGTGCGTGTGCGTGTGCGTGTGCGTGTGCGTGTGCGTGTGCGTGTGCGTGTGCGTGTGCGTGTGCTGTCGTGTCGTGTGCGTGTGCGTGTGCGTGTGCGTGTGCGTGTGCGTGTGCGTGTGCGTGTGCGTGTGCGTGTGCGTGTGCGTGTGCGTGTGCGTGTGCGTGTGCGTGTGCGTGTGCGTGTGCGTGTGCGTGTGCGTGTGCGTGTGCGTGTGCGTCGTGTGCGTGTGCGTGTGCGTGTGCGTGTGCGTGTGCGTGTGCGTGTGCGTGTGCGTGTGCGTGTGCGTGTGCGTGTGCGTGTGCGTGCGTGTGCGTGTGCGTGCGTGTGCGTGTGCGTGCGTGTGCGTGTGCGTGTGCGTGTGCGTGTGGCGTGTGCGTGTGCGTGTGCGTGCTGTGCGTGTGCGTGTGCGTGGGGCGTGTGCGTGTGCGTGTGCGTGTGCGTGTGCGTGTGCGTGTGCGTGTGCGTGTGCGTGTGCGTGTGCGTGTGCGTGTGCGTGTGCGTGTGCGTGTGCGTGTGCGTGTGCGTGTGCGTGTGCGTGTGCGTGTGCGTGTGCGTGTGCGTGTGCGTGTGCGTGTGCGTGTGCGTGTGCGTGCGTGTGCGTGTGCGTGTGCGTGTGCGTGTGCGTGTGCGTGTGCGTGTGCGTGTGCGTGTGCGTGTGCGTGTGCGTGTGCGTGTGCGTGTGCGTGTGCGTGTGCGTGTGCGTGTGCGTGTGCGTGTGCGTGTGCGTGTGCGTGTGCGTGTGCGTGTGCATGTGACATTTCAATTAATTTCATTAACCTACAAAGCATTAAACATTGTTTCTATCCTGTGTTGTTTCAGTAAGTCAAAGAGAAGATGAATCTGTTCCTGTTCTGCATCGTTGTTCTCCTTGCGCTCACAGTCGGTACGTAGAACAGAATCGTTTTGTATTGAATGAATAAGTCCACTGTTGTACATCATAGCCTGTCGATAGAGGGCCTCTGTTGTACCTCACAGCTTGTCGTTAGGGGAACTCCTCTAGTGTAAATCATGGCCTTCCGTTAGGGGACCTCTGTTGTACCTCACAGCCTGCCGTTAGGGAACCTCTATTGTAACTCAGGCCCTGCCATTAGGATAGAACTATTGTACCTCATAACCATCGATAGGCGTCTTTGAGAGACACCTGTTGTTCTAAACTGATCGTCGTTTGGAAACCTCTGTGCTACAAGGCGGGCCGCTCTTGAGACACTACTGTTACACACAGGGGCCAGTCGTTAGTAGACTACTGTTATACACAGGGGCCAGTCGTTAGTAGACTACTGTTGTACCCTGAGGCCAGTCGTTAGTAGACTACTGTTGTACCCTGAGGCCAGTCGTTAGTAGACTACTGTTGTACCCTGAGGCCAGTCGTTAGTAGACTACTGTTGTACCCTGAGGCCAGTCGTTAGTAGACTACTGTTGTACTCTGAGGCCAGTCGTTAGTAGACTACTGTTGTACTCTGAGGCCAGTCGTTAGTAGACTACTGTTGTACTCTGAGGCCAGTCGTTAGTAGACTACTGTTGTACCCTGAGGCCAGTCGTTAGTAGATTACTGTTGTACCCTGAAGCCAGTCGTTAGTAGGTTACTGTTCTACCCTGAGGCCAGTCGTTAGTAGATTACTGTTCTACCCTGAGGCCAGTCGTTAGTACACTACTGTTGTACTCTGAGGCCAGTCGTTAGTAGACTACTGTTGTACTCTGAGGCCAGTCGTTAGTAGACTACTGTTGTACTCTGAGGCCAGTCGTTAGTAGACTACTGTTGTACTCTGAGGCCAGTCGTTAGTAGATTACTGTTGTACTCTGAGGCCAGTCGTTAGTAGACTACTGTTGTACTCTGAGGCCAGTCGTTAGTAGACTACTGTTGTACTCTGAGGCCAGTCATTAGTAGACTACTGTTGTACTCTTGAGGCCAGTCGTTAGTAGACTACTGTTGTACTCTGAGGCCAGTCGTTAGTAGACTACTGTTGTACTCTGAGGCCAGTCGTTAGTAGACTACTGTTGTACTCTGAGGCCAGTCGTTAGTAGACTACTGTTGTACTCTGAGGCCAGTCGTTAATAGATTACTGTTGTACTCTGAGGCCAGTCGTTAGTAGACTACTGTTGTACTCTGAGGCCAGTCGTTAGTAGACTACTGTTGTACTCTGAGGCCAGTCGTTAGTAGACTACTGTTGTACTCTGAGGCCAGTCGTTAGTAGACTACTGTTGTACTCTGAGGCCAGTCGTTAGTAGACTACTGTTGTACTCTGAGGCCAGTCGTTAGTAGACTACTGTTGTACTCTGAGGCCAGTCGTTAGTAGACTACTGTTGTACTCTGAGGCCAGTCGTTAGTAGACTACTGTTGTACTCTGAGGCCAGTCGTTAGTAGACTACTGTTGTACTCTGAGGCCAGTCGTTAGTAGATTACTGTTGTACTCCCGAGGCCAGTCGTTAGTAGACTACTGTTGTACTCTGAGGCCAGTCGTTAGTAGACTACTGTTGTACTCTGAGGCCAGTCGTTAGTAGACTACTGTTGTACTCTGAGGCCAGTCGTTAGTAGACTACTGTTGTACTCTGAGGCCAGTCGTTAGTAGACTACTGTTGTACTCTGAGGCCAGTCGTTAGTAGACTACTGTTGTACTCTGAGGCCAGTCGTTAGTAGACTACTGTTGTACTCTGAGGCCAGTCGTTAGTAGACTACTGTTGTACTCTGAGGCCAGTCGTTAGTAGACTACTGTTGTACTCTGAGGCCAGTCGTTAGTAGACTACTGTTGTACTCTGAGGCCAGTCGTTAGTAGACTACTGTTGTGCCCTGAGGCCAGTCGTTAGTAGACTACTGTTGTACTCTGAGGCCAGTCGTTAGTAGACTACTGTTGTATTCTGAGGCCAGTCGTTAGTAGACTACTGTTATAATCTGTTATGTAGACATTTAACAAAGCAGAGAAAGTTAATTAATTCACCTTTCCACATGCAATCGTTATATATCTGACGCTGTTTTCTTTTTGTAGAATTCGTCGCTGTACAAGCTGAAGATGAAGCTACAACCGAAGCGGGTAATTATGTCTACTTTTAAACGCCTAGGTTAAATGGTTCTTACGGGGTATTGTGCAGGCAAGCTGGACACTAATTTATGTTTCACTGTTTATGTGCACGTATGTATCTTTGTTTCTTTGAGTGCGTGCATAGTTACGCGCGTGCGTGCGTGCCCTACAGTGCCCAGTGACTAAAAGGTGCACTGATTTATTCAGTAGGGATGTCAGCGTGACGTCATTACATTATAATTATCTACTAATTTCGACGTATGTTTTTGGAAATCGTATTAAAGCATGTTCATAGCATGTGTATATTATAAAATGCACCTCTTTGGGCAATTGAGCAAAATGTGGAGTGACTTGTCCAGATGCGGTAGTACGAAATTACATAATAATTTCCATTTAGTTATGACGTATTTGGAAAGTGTGTCGAAATGGGAAGAAAAAAATATAATTCATAGGCTCACCAAGACAAACAGACGGACTGACACGATTAAGGCGCAGTCTATTGAACGGCCTAAATGTCAATGAAATAAATGACCGCAGGTTCTTGGACTACTGATGTTGGTTGATATTCGTTTCAACACCAGAATAAATACATCAGGACGTCTAAACTTCCACTGAAACTACATGTAGCTAACGTAGCTCATTGAATACTTCCATAACGTTGTCAACGGGCCATGCCTGGCTGACTCCCGCTGAGCCACACCGCTAGACAGCATTATGTATGTGCGTATGTGCGTATGTGCGTATGTGCGTATGTGCGTATGTGCGTATGTGCATATGTGCGTATGTGCGTAGGTGCATATGTGCGTAGGTGCGTAGGTGCGTAGGTGGGTAGGTGCGTAGGTGCGTAGGTGCATATGTGCGTAGGTGGGTAGGTGCGTAGGTGCGTAGGTGCGTAGGTGCGTAGGTGCGTAGGTGCATATGTGCGTAGGTGCGTAGGTGCGTAGGTGGGTAGGTGGGTAGGTGCGTAGGTGCGTAGGTGCGTAGGGGCGTAGGGGCGTAGGTGCGAAGGTGGGTAGGTGCGTAGGTGCGTAGATGCGTAGGTGCGTAGATGCGTATGTGCGTATGTGCGTAGGTGCGTATGTGCGTAGGTGCGTAGGTGCGTAGCGTAGTGAGTGCGTAGGTGCGTAGGTGCGTAGGTGCGTAGGTGCGTAGGTGCGTAGGTGCGTAGGTGCGTAGGTGCGTAGGTGCGTAGGTGCGTAGGTGCGTAGGTGCGTAGGTGCGTAGGTGCGTAGGTGCGTAGGTGCGTAGGTGCGTAGATACGTAGGTGCGTATGTGCGTATGTGCGTATGTGCGTATGTGCGTATGTGCGTATGTGCGTATGTGCGTATGTGCGTATGTGCGTATGTGCGTATGTGCGTATGTGCGTATGTGCGTATGTGCGTATGTGCGTATGTGCGTATGTGCGTATGTGCGTATGTGCGTATGTGCGTATGCTATGTGCGTATGTGCGTATGTGCGTATGTGCGTAGATACGTGGTGCGTATGTGCGTATGTGCGTATGTGCGTATGTGCGTAGGTGCGTAGTTGCGTAGGTGCGTAGGTGCGTAGGTGCGTAGGTGAGTAGGTGCGTAGGTGCGTAGGTGCGTAGGTGCGTAGGTGCGTAGGTGCGTAGGTGCGTAGATACGTATGTGCGTATGTGCGTATGTGCGTATGTGCGTATGTGCGTATGTGCGTATGTGCGTAGGTGCGTAGGTGCGTAGATACGTAGGTGCGTATGTGCGTATGTGCGTATGTGCGTACGTGCGTACGTGCGTACGTGCATATGTGCGTATTTACATATGTATGTATCTACGTATGTAGTATATACGTATGCATATCAATATCATGGTGTTGACAGTTTTTAGATATTCAAGTTAGATATTCAAGTTCACCGTTCAGAAACAAAAGTGCAAAATCGGGTTTACGAGCTCTTAACAACGTTACTGAAATGGTGCCCAGGTGCAACACAGTATAAGTCCGTTGGTACGTAGCAACGCAGACGTCTACGTGAGCGCGCCACGTACGAATGTTTGACGTTTGTCGATGTCTTGTTGCGCAGATCCTGGCGATATGACCACAGCCGGTGCGAATGGACTGACCGCCGGTGTCTTCCTTCTGGTCGCGTCGGTCATCGCGGCCTTGAGGACGTAGGTGGCGCCATCAGCCGACGGCCCCAACACCTCACCTGCAGGGAGATCACGTGCGTCGCAAAACCGACCGGAAACGATGCCATGACGACGTCATTATAGTGCTTTCGAGCGATTCGTTTCCCAACCTTGAGTAATTAGACTTATATTTCGCTCCGCGACATAACAGGATATCTGGAGCGAGTATGCATTAAAGATGCGGACATTTCAGACAATAAATACGACGCACGATCGATCGGCAGGTTTATAGGTTATGTTATGGCAGTAGGCGCTTACACTCCATCGATGGGATTGCAGCTTCACACGTTCGTGGATTTAATCTCGTGGTTTTGTGATATTGTGTTGTTGTTCTTTCTGTTTTAGTCGTTTAACTTCTTCGGTTTATTCAAAACGACGTTGAATTTGCACTGTGAATGTATAGCACTGTGTGTGTGTAATGTCGTTTTATGCTTCTGTTGGTTAATAAATAATCGCCGGTGAATGACGCGTTGAGTTCCGTGTTTAGCATCTGACTGCATCATCAGCCTGCCAGGTCTAGCCTGACCGATGACAGAAGTAACGTAATGATGTTACCAAATATAATAGTAGCTTTTTGGTAGGAAATTCAATTATGTTATCAAAATATAATATTATACTATATAACATATACCGTATAATCACTTTTCAGAGATAATTGATAATTATCCCGATATAATTATTAAAACGGATATTTGAAAGATTTGTACATTTCAAGTGGGTGCAAATGAGATATTTGAGTCGTTATTGTTATTACATTAATTATATTTTATTATGTTACCCACTGGAGGTAATTATGGTTTAGATGCATTTGCCAGCCGAATGTTTCAATAGTTCAACTATTTGTTGTAAGTACAAATATTATAGTATATTCAAGTTGTGACTTTTAAATTACTTTATTTCCAGTGACTGTTCCCACTACGGTTGTACTTGTTAATTGATGTCCTACATTGGTCTACCTTTATGTGGTTTTATCTCTGTATATATGTCAATGTAGAAATAATTGATATCGAACGGATTTATCGTCCTTCAGTGCTTCATATGGACTATGCTCAACTAATTACATTCTTGGGACTAACACAAGATTATAAAGCCGCGCTAACAGCATAGCAACGAGTTAAGATCAGTCATTAAAAACACAATGCTAATGAGGCCGAAGGTGGGCGGCATTTGATTCGTGTTGACAAGTTACTGACGCTGATATCGTCTCTAGCGTCTGCTGCAATAATTACCGTCTGTCAAAAACAACTGATTGTGGAATAGATAGTGCATTTCTAGATGATATAGGCCTATTGTTCTGTGGACAACATCAAAGCAGCGCCATGTGCGGTAATTGCCGTTTGTTATAGGCAATTTAAGGCGAATTAATAATACGCGTCCGGCAGTCTCATAAGTCTATGGATTTGTGCTTTGGGCCAGTTTCATGAACTGGGGTAACTTTACACGCAACTAGGCGGTGTACTGATCGTAGCTAACAACGACTAGTAACTTAGGCAGGTTTCATGAGACCAATTTAGCATTCGCGTAACTACATAATTAAGTCGCGGTGAGGAAGCGATGTATTTGTCCTGTCCCTAAGCACCCTTTATCTACTAAGCTGCCGCCTTGGTCGTTCTTGTACCAAACGCTAAACGCTGGTGAATGTAAAGGATATCCAGTGTAAACATTACCAATAATGATGTTGCAAGTGGGCGTGCTGGGAGCATCAACGTTTCAACTAACGTAAATTTACGCCAACTAATTTCAAGCCGCAGTTACGAGCAACTACGGAGCAGACTTGTGAAACCCAACCAGCGTAACTTTACGAGCTTTTAGGATTTCGACTAGTTATCACCCGCTACGACGTCGTAAGTACGCTCTTTGAAACCGCCCTCTGGTGTCGAACAATTCCAAGCAAGGCGCTAGTCTAAGCACGTTTTAGTCTCACAACTCTCGCTAAGCTGCGTTGTAGCGCTTACATTTTTCCGGCATTACAAACGTTCCGATTGACGTTTCTGCGCATGTGCGATAAATGTAAAATCATTAACGTGCAACGAAAGGACAATGCATTTATGGTATAAATACTATGGGTTGTTCATTAGGATGCATATAACCTCTCTGGAAAGTTATTTGTCGCAAATTAACACGAGGCTAACAAGTTTTGAGGCATGTTTTGATAGCAAGCGTAAATCACGTGACTGCAGTGCGCCATAATCCGTGACCATGATTTAAACAAACGTAAGATGTTATTGTATTGAACGACATGTTAAGCAACTCTTCACAGTAATCATTACAAGAGAGTTAACGAACAATCCGTGGCATTTATACCAAAAATGCTTTCTCGTTTCGTTGCACATTGATGATTTTACATTTATCGCGCATGCGCAGCAACGTCAATCGGAAAGTTTATAATGATCGGGAAAATGTAAGCGCGACAACGTAACTTCGCGAGAAGACAATCTGGTAACTTAGTCGGCTTTTGAATGTTATCCGCGTGAGGGGCTAACACGTGCTGGAACCCCACGGAGCCTGGGTAATCGACGCAATTTTATTTCTCAGAATATAAGTATAATGTTGAATAGTTTTAATACTATAGTATTAACTTATAAAATATCTCTGTATTTTAGTTTTTATTTCATAATTTTGCCCGAGAGCCAACCAGCATCTCTACCATTTTCTAGGATAAGGTTGCCCTGGTGACAAAAAGTGCTGCCACCTCACGGAGCCTGAGTAATCGAGGCTAGGTAGGTGTAGTCACAGTTACCCGGCGCCGTGATTTGGCAGCACGTTTGCGATGTAGCGCTTACATTTTTCCGGCGTTATAAACGTTTCGATTGACGTTTCTGCGCATGCGCAATAAATGTAAAATCACCAATGTGCAGCGAAAGAACAAAGCATTTAAGGTATAAATACTACGGGTTGTTCGTTAGGATGTATATAACCTCTCAGCAAAGTTATTTGTCGCAAATCAACACAAGGCAAACCAGTTTTGAGGCATGTTTTGATAGTAAGCGTAAATCACGTGACTATAGTGCGCCATAATCCGTGATAGTGAGTTAAACAAACATAATATTTTATTGTATTGAACGACATTTTAAAGCAATCGTCACAGGAGGGTTAACGAACAGCCCGTGGCATTTATACCAAAAAGCCTTGTCGGTTCTCTGCACATTTATGATTTTACATTTATCGCGCATGCGCTGAAACGTCAATCGGAACGTTTATAACGACCGGGAAAATGTAAGCGCGACAGAGCTATTCACAACGTCTCTGCAAGTGACGTCTAAGCGGATTTACGGTCCTTACCCCATATTATAGGCTAGAGACGATGATTCGCTCTCAGGCCAACTGTAAAATAACAACTTAAATAAAGACACAGTTTTATCAGATAACACAATAAATAGTAAATAAAAAACTACTAAATTTATATTGAAAAAGTCACACAATAAAATAATGCAACGCGAGTTTATCGTTTTTAATGAGTTTGTCTACCGTATCATACTTTTATTATTAATAACATACATACAATAAACATCGTAATTATTATACATGTAAACATGTGAATTAATCCAAAACAGTGATGCCATCTGGCGGCAGCGAGCAGTGAAACTACGTATTTTAGCTGCACTCTTTTTGGCGAGTTTTCGAAAGCGATCGGGGGGTAGTTAAGTGACACTACGGAATGTTGACGCTGGGTGCCAATTGTTGCCCAGTCAGCAGCCTACTAACCTCTCCACATCACTGGTGGGTCCAATTTGGCACCAATACCGAGCCAAATCCCTTGCATGGCCATATTACCTGCATATGCCACACCTTAGCTGTGCATGCGCAATGTCGCAATATTTCTCGAACATGTTAGCATCTAAGACAGACGCAGATGACGTGCGCTGGTGCAACTAAGGGACGTTTAACTGAGACAACCTTTTGTATTTTAGTTGCTAATAGAAACCATGTGTTGTGAATATAGTATTAAAGACCAAGACATTTTACACCAGGGGTGGGATTTAGCATGTGTAAAAATGTCAGGTGCGAGTAATACGGTACGGAGAGCACGCCATGTCACTAGTCGCATCTCTTGGCAGAGCGAAGAACGAGAGATTTGAGACGACATTGGCAGGAACAATACACGTTAACGATAAAAGTGATTGGACACAGACTGAGATGAGTTGAACATTGAGTGAAAACAGACTGGCAGAAACATTTAATATGTTGTTGAGTTTTAATTTGCCTTGATTATTCATCGTCAGGTGTACGCTGACGCGCGTGATGAATGTAACAAACTGACTGCACTCTCAAAAATACCTATTATCGAGACAAACTTTCGAATCCTGACAACACAAACATATTCAACATCGTAAAGTCACCGAGTAGGAACCACCGCGTTCGTATTCCGAACATGAATCCGTTGTTGCCTGTTGCTATTTATGTTCGGACTATATAAACAACTAGATAGCTGAAAGTCGACGCTGTGTACATGCGGCCGGACTCCGCATCATACCATACCGTGGGAAACACTTCACTTTGTCTCACCGATCGACACATTTACACAGACAACATCACGTGAAATAACGGTTATTATCGCTGTAGAATGTATACATCTTGAACAATTGATCTGCTACCAGCCATAACACATAACATTGAAACACTTGCGATCACTGTTGCCGACATCACGAGTGAACTCAAACGAACATTTGTTCATCCACTTTTGAAGAAGCCGTCGGTCTGTAAGGAACACCTTAAGTAATTACCCTCCTCAGATAGAACTACGCCTACGCCAGAACTATGTTTTAGCTAGTTTAACTAGTTTTTTACGCTATCTCCAAAGTGCAAAATGTATTTCCACCCTATGATTGGACAATAAAGTTATTATTATCATGCGCCAACACTGCACCAAGGCATAACAAAGAAGTGTATTGGTGATTCGGCATTTGGAGCAGCAGCACCTCGACTGTGGAATGAATTACCTGTGAACATTCGTGCATCCGGGACATTATCTATGTTTAGAAAGTGTTTAAAACATTGCTTTATAATTTGTTTTAGTGTCATACACGTTTTAATCAGTGTTTATGTTTTAGATTAATTTATAGATTTATACATAATTATATTTATGTACACAGTTTTAGTAAAGATATTTATTTTAAATTAATTTATATAATTTACATACCAAGTTTTACTAGTACATCTTAAAACCAAAAATTAATATGATTTATATTAATTTATATAATTTACATTTCTATTTATTAATATACATTTAGTATACTTCTTGTGCAGCGCATCGATCCGCCATGCGGGAATTAGCGCTATATAAAAACTGTATTATTATTATTATTATTATATTATTCAACAATTTGTCCAAATTGAGTGATAAGGTTATGGCTAATAGGTTGAACACTCGTCTATTCAATGAATCACTTACGAAGACTTTTAGTCTGCTTGCAAGCGAAATCACTCGACCGAGAAATCCTTATTGTGGGTAGTCAATGAGATCAGACGTGCGCTAGACAAGGTACTATTGTTGCACTCGTCGATCACAGTGTCACATTTGATACAGTAGATCACGCTATACTACTGGATCGCTTACAACGACGTTACTGCATCGCCGGAGTTGTTCCAATTTGGCTGGGATCCTTCCTAAGTGATCGCAAGTAGAGTGCCGTCGTCGACCGTGTGTTGTCCAGTGAGAGGACTTTGTTAACAGCAGTGCCGCGAGGTTCAGTGTTGGGCCCACTCTTGTTCTCAATGTACGTGCAGCCGATCGCTGATATCAGCTACAACTACGATTTAAAATACAAACACTACGTTGATGATACACTTATTCTGCCACCTCGGCCTTCTCCGCGACTGCTGTGCGTCGGATCGATCGATATGTTGATGACACGGAGGAGTGGATGAGACAAAAACAGACATTTTACCTGTTATTCCCACGGCGGCACTTGCTATCGTGAGTGGACTTCGTGTGCGCGTCGGGACACAAGATATTTGTGCGGCGGAACATATTAGCAATCTAGGACACACTCTTGATAAACATCTCGATATAAACATACAAATGTCACGTACGATCAGCACTTGCTCGCTGCATCTGTGCAATATCCGGTTGATTCAGCGTTACCTGATTCAACCGACAGTGGCACGTGTTGTAAACGCCGTGGTGACATCCCGGTTAGACTACTGCCAAGCTCCGCTGGTCGGTCCTGCCCACAATAGCATCGCTCGACGTCTTCGACTTCAGAATGCTGCAGCACGCCTTATAACTCGGCAGGCTCGAAGTGAAAGTGCGACGGCGCCATCTGCATTGGCTATCTGTCTGTACAACCACGCATTACTTTCAAGACCTTTCGTCTATGTACATGCAGCAGATTGTGCGTGTTTACACGCCAACCAGACGTCTTCTGTCAGCTGGGTCAAATATTCTAGTTGTCCCGAGAAGACACATCAGAACCGGCGACTGTGTTCACGCAGCCGCAGTGTCACCAGAAAAGCATCATTCACATCTATGCTGAAGACGCAACTTTTCACACAAACATTTACACAAATTGGATGATTACCAACACCATCTTACAATAGCTGAACATGTGCAATGTTTATTTTATTTATTTATTTATTTATTTTCATATACATTTTAGCATGGTATTGATCTTTATATTAATCTTAGTTTATTATCTTTGTGGTAAAATAATAATATATGACTTCATTATTTTATTTGGCAATTTCATAATATATATATATATATATATATATATATATATATATATATATTATATATATATATATATATATATATATATATTATATATATATATATATATATATATATAATATATATATATATATATATATATATATATATATATAATATATATATATATATATATATATATATATATATATATATATATATATATATATATATATATATATATATATATATATATATATATATATATATACAAAACTATAATTAAATGGTTTATGCAAGTGTACTATTATTTATTTATTTATTTATTTTATTTAATCAAGTGTTTTTCTCTTACAATCACTGTATGGTTAATGTTAATGTAAAACGTTATGAATATAATTGGATGTGGCACTCAACAAAATAATAATTATTATTACTGATTATCCGTTAAGTGGCGCCACCGTTTGCCGCTGTGGCGAAGACGTAGTTTGACAGAGGGTGCATTGTAAAAAGTAACTATTACAACATTATATAAAACGTGCGTTTCACGGGACATGGATTAGAGCGAACACATAAGACAACATGTTTGTATTGGGGAGCCTATGCTAACGTACGGATTTCCCCAAGTCAATACGGATATGTTTTGAAGAATACGGACGTTCCTCGTTTTAATACGAATTTACTTCAATATAAACACATTACGAAGAATAAACGCGGTTCCTGCTAGGCAGATTTCTGATAAAACTGACGGGATTGTGCTAACCTTGATTACCCAGGCGCCAGGAGGTGGCAGCACTTTTGAGCCCCTCACTATGGCTTAGAAAAAAGGCTCTGCATTTGTGACTGCCAGGGCAACCTTACCCCAGAATAGGGTAGAGACTAGAGACAGAGACAATGAGTGTCAGGCCGAGTTTCAAATAAAAAGTCTACCTTTTTATCAGATAATAATGTATTATAAAAAAATTCTCCATTTTTACTTGTCGTTACCAAAACTGCATTCCAATTGTGGCACTACATAAGTAAAGCATATGTTTCCCTAGACTATCTTCTCGGCGAATTCACGAGAGTCCGTTAAACTTGACTAGGATTGTGCTTGCTGTATGTATTAATGTTAGTCTGGCAGATGGCGCCACTTGATGTGAACAGGAACATCGTAGCCAACAAAACACAATGCTGATTTATAGCCCTACACAATTTAAAATATAAAATACGAACGCCTGCAAAGAAGCTGTCCACACATCTACTTCTGTGTACGGCTGTTATTTTGTAGTCATTTAGTAATCCAAATTCGTTCAATACAAGCAGTAGCAGTGGATACGTACCAGGGAACTTAGTTCCGTGCGTGTGGCCCGTGTGTTTGTTTTAAATAGCGACCATTCACCAAAGATGGCCGGCCGGAAACGAGATCAACATCCGAATAGCCCTTGCAAAAGCAGCAATGATCAAACTCAGCTAGATATGGAAAAACACCATCATCAGTTTCCCAATCAAGATCGAACTGAACGAAGCCTTTATTGTCTTTATTCTTCTATACAGCTGCAAAAGTTGGACATTGGCGGCAGAAAAGAGAGAAACGTCCAAGCGATATTAAAATAGTGCATTATGTGTCTGCTACACATATTTGGGCTGAACACAAGACCAGTTCAGTTCAGTTCAGTTCAGTTCAGTTCAGTTCAGTTCAGTTCAGTTCAGTTCAGTTCAGTTCAGTTCAGTTCAGTTCAGTTCAGTTCAGTTCAGTTCAGTTCAGTTCAGTTCAGTTCAGTTCAGTTCAGTTCAGTTCAGTTCAGTTCAGTTCAGTTCAGTTCAGTTCAGTTCAGTTCAGTTCAGTTCAGTTCAGTTCAGTTCAGTTCAGTTCAGTTCAGTTCAGTTCAGTTCAGTTCAGTTCAGTCAGTCAGTCAGTTCAGTTCAGTTCAGTCCAGTTCAGTCCAGTCCAGTCCAGTCCAGTCCAGTCCAGTCCAGTCCAGTCCAGTCCAGTCCAGTCCAGTCCAGTCCAGTCCAGTCCAGTCCAGTCCAGTCCAGTCCAGTCCAGTCCAGTCCAGTCCAGTCCAGTCCAGTCCAGTCCAGTCCAGTCCAGTCCAGTCCAGTCCAGTCCAGTCCAGTCCAGTCCAGTCCAGTCCAGTCCAGTCCAGTCCAGTCCAGTCCAGTTCAGTGAACTGGCGTGGCGTGGCGTGGCGTGGCGTGGCGTGGCGTGGCGTGGCGTGGCGTGGCGTGGCGTGGCGTGGCGTGGCGTGGCGTGGCGTGGCGTGGCGTGGCGTGGCGTGGCGTGGCGTGGCGTGCGTGGCGTGGCGTGGCGTGGCGTGGCGTGGCGTGGCGTGGCGTGGCGTGGCGTGGCGTGGCGTGGCGTGGCGTGGCGTGGCGTGGCGTGGCGTGGCGTGGCGTGGCGTGGCGTGGCGTGGCGTGGCGTGGCGTGGCGTGGCGTGGCGTGGCGTGGCGTGGCGTGGCGTGGCGTGGCGTGGAGTGGCGTGGCGTGGCGTGGCGTGGCGTGGCGTGGCGTGGCGTGGCGTGAAGTGACGTGAAGTGAGTGAAGTGAGTGAGTGAAGTGAAGTGAAGTGAAGTGAAGTGAAGTGAAGTGAAGTGGAGTGAAGTGAAGTGAAGTGAAGTGAAGTGAAGTGAAGTGAAGTGAAGTGAAGTGAAGTGAAGTGAGAGTGAAGTGAAGTGAAGTGAAGTGAGTGAAGTGAAGTGAAGTGAAGTGAAGTGAAGTGAGTGAAGTGAGTGAAGTGAGTGGAAATGAAGTGGAAGTGAATGTGAAGTGAAGTGAAGTGAAGTGAAGTGAAGTGAAGTGAAGTGAAGTGAAGTGAAGTGAAGTGAAGTGAAGTGAAGTGAAGTGAAGTGAAGTGAAGTGAAGTGAAGTGACGTGAAGTGAAGTGAAGTGAAGTGAAGTGAAGTGACGTGAGTGAGGACGTGACGTGACGTGACGTGACGTGACGACGTGACGTGACGTGACGTGACGTGACGTGACGTGACGTGACGTGACGTGACGTGACGTGACGTGACGTGACGTGACGTGACGTGACGTGAAGTGACGTGACGTGACGTGACGTGACGTGACGTGACGTGACGTGACGTGACGTGAACGTGAAGTGAAGTGAAGTGAAGTGAAGTGAAGTGAAGTGAAGTGAAGTGAAGTGAAGTGAAGGAAGTGAAGTGAAGTGAAGTGAAGTGAAGTGAAGTAAGGAAGTGAAGTGAAGTGAAGTGAGCTGAACTGAACACTTCGTCATTCATTATTTCACCACAGCAGCTGTTTTATCATTACATTATATCCACGTCGTGTAAGTTCTAGCTGAATGCAGACTACGTGTACGTCGTACGTGTTCTACATGCACAAGAATGGTTACTGCGTGTTTCAAACAGGATTATTCAGTCATTAGCATTCCCATCTGAAGTATCAATATGCGTTTTCTGGGGCAGTAATTATGAACGTGAATGGGTAACAAACTCAATCAACCGGACTATTCTGTACGATATCTACAACGTCCCCACGTCACAGTGTCGGTTGTCAGTGCGTTGCCACAATACAAATAAATATTTACCCGTTTCTCGTAGATACATTTGTGTGCGGCAAACTATTCGTATACAATTGATATACAAAAGGAGAACAATCTATAATTCCTATCCAATTGACCGTTATTCCAGCGACCAAAGTACACATTACAGTTGCGTTGTGGGTTAGACTTAAACTACCATGATTCAAAGTGTGTTTCAGAAGCGTGTGTACAACTGTTGTGTTTAAAAAACAAGTGTTTTGCAATAAAGGTTTATGTAACGGCGCAGTGGCTTTGGACTTTCGCCTAAGAAAACCCGGATGTCGAAAGTCCGGCAAATTCGATCAATTTACTTTGCTCCACTTCACTCAGCTATGTGAATGAGTACCTGGCTATAGACAGTGGTGGATGTTTTAATGTATTTAATTGTAGCGTGGATTTATATTCCACGGAGAGGTAGATAGTGTGGTTGATTGAACAGTTCTGCCAAGGATGAAGGTGTGTACATTAATGGCGCTCGCTCTATGCTCTGGTAATGTTGGTGTGACGTCAGTTGGTGTGACGTCAGTACTCGCACGATCATCTTCGCAAGCCGGTGGTCGTTGCGCTGCGCTACTGTACCCTTGGCTGATCGTCTCCGAAAACATTGGGATTAGCCTATAGAATCATTACAATTGATATCGCCAGTCACTACTCTCTCAGCCGAGGTAACAGCGCAAATACCCGACCCAAATTAAAAACGGATACGCGAATCATTATAGAGATTACATTTATGTGGTGATTGTTTTTGTTTAAAATTTTAGTGTAAGTCTAATGGTCCAACAAAACTCCCAAGACAACATGTGTCCGCAATAGCCGGGATTCTCGGAATTTGAATAGTGGAAACGTATTTTGTTCTTATCAGAACGGACAAACAAAAGAACACCTCTTGACTTTCCGCGAAGCAATGTTAAGGTGGACATGTTCTCAGCTCATGCAAACACTGTCTGTGTAGATCATATCATCGTCCAATCAAACAGCGGGCTTGAGACTGTCTCCGTGACAGAGTTCTCACAATCAAATGCGATTAGCAAGTGTGTGCACGTTTGTGCTGGAGTAGCGTTTGTAGTTGTGTCGACTAGTGTTTCAAACAATGGGCAAATACTTACTAGATAAACACGTTGGAATGAAAATGTATTGCACACATCCGTGTCGTTTCGTGTTTCAAACTTCTCGGCTGCAATGATTGTCGCACCATGTATACGTTAAAAACTACGAATGGGAGGTCATAATACTTTCTTTATTTAACTAGACACACGTCCACGCTGATATTTGTTAACGAGTTCAATCAATGTTGTCTCAATTCTATTAAACATACTTGCCATTACCGATGGATACATGTTCCTGGCAATACAAATATATAAATATAATAACCGCCAAGTTATACATAGATTTGCAAGACAAAATAAACAGAGAAATTACTTATGGTGAATCATCATGTGTTATACAGTACATCTACATAAGCTGTCAAGGAATCTATTTAAACACTAACATGCCGTCAACTATATCGTCAGCAGTGACCGCAACGATCTCATGATGCGACTGTGTCCTGGCGTGTGGTTATTACGAAGTCTGAATAAAGTCATTGGTGAACTGATTATATACTTGCTGTGTGGATAGCTAAACCGTAATCAACTCATCTTACTGATTACAGGCCAGGGTTGCTTCTACTTAGCGTATAGCATCGAGAGGTTAATTTGTATTGAAGGCTACTTTGCTGCGAAGTTTTCACTGTGATGCCATTGAATACAAATAAACACACATACACACGCACACGCACGCGCACGCGCACGCGCACGCGCACGCGCACGCGCACGCGCACGCGCACGCGCACGCGCACGCGCACGCGCACGCACACGCGCACGCGCACACGCACGCGCACGACGCAGCACGCGCACCGCACGCGCACACGCACGCGCACACGCGACACGCCACCGCACGCGACGCACACGCACACGCACACGCACACGCCACGCGCACCGCACACGCACACGCACACGCACACGCACACGCACACGCACACGCACACGCACACGCACACGCACACGCACACGCACACGCACACGCACACGCACACGCACACGAACGCACACGCACAGACGACAGCACACGCACACGCGCGACACGCACACGCACACGCGCCCCCACGCACACGCACACGCACACGCACACGCACACGCACACGCACACGCACACGCACACGCACACGCACACGCACACGCACACGCCACGCCACGCACACGCAGCCGCGACGCAGCGCACGACGCACACGCACACGCACACGCACACGCACACGCACACGCCAGACCGCACACGACACACGCACACGCACGACGCACACGCACACGCACACGCACACGCACACGCACACGCACACGCACACGCACACGCACACGCGCACACGCACACGCACACGCACACGCACACGCACACGCACACGCACGACACGCACACGCACACGCACACGCACACGCCACACGCACACGCACACGCACACGCACACGCACACGCACACGCACACGCACACGCACACGCACACGCACACGCACACGCACACGCACACGCACACGCACACGCACACGCACACGCACACGCACACGCACACGCACACGCACACGCACACGCACCACGCACACGCACACGCACACGCACACGCACACGCACCACGCACACGCACACGCACACGCACACGCACACGCACACGCACAC
Organism: Ridgeia piscesae; assembly: GCA_025642075.2. Lineage (NCBI taxonomy): Eukaryota > Metazoa > Annelida > Polychaeta > Sabellida > Siboglinidae > Ridgeia > Ridgeia piscesae. The sequence continues at coordinate 402,643 of JAODUO010000148.1, forward strand.
GCACACGCACACGCACGACCACACGCACACGCACACGCACACGCACACGCACACGCACACGCACACGCACACGCACACGCACACGCACACGCACACGCACACGCACACGCACACGCACACGCACACGCACACGCACACGCCCCACGCACACGCACACGCACACGCACACGCACACGCACACGCACACGCACACGCACACGCACACGCACACGCACACGCACACGCACACGCACACGCACACGCACACGCACACAGCACACGCACACGCACAGCACACGACACACACGCACACCACACACACCAGCACACACACACACACACACACACACACACACACACACACACACACACACACACACACAACACACTGTTTGACTGGCCGAAGATATGATCTACACACAAAGTGTTTACATGAACTGAAAAGAGGATCACCTAAAAATTGTCAAGTGGCGTTCTGGTGATAATAAAATTATCGAACACTTCTTATCGTGTCCATTGGTCAAATTTCGGGAAACCCAGAAACCTGCCGGAAACATTTTTTCTGTGTTATCTGAAACATTATTAAAATTATAACCACAGGCAATCACAAGATATATGTCATCTCATCAATGGGTCTTAGTGGTCGGCTTACGTCGTTATAACTGCTCACAACGCAGGAGATAGTCCGCCCCGCCTTAGCAGCGCAACCGGGGTTTTATTACGTCCCTTGCCAAAACTATATTTTTAGGACAAATCACGTATGCTCATCAAACCGTCAGCAGCGTGCATCTCGCTACAAAAGGTTAGATGGTGACAAGTTACTTTGGTGACACCATCTCGACCTCTCAGCGACGTACACAGCCTGGATGCTATTAATGCGTGGGTAATATCTACTACTGTCTATAGCCATGTACTTATTCACACAGCTGAGTGAACTGGAGCAATGTAGAGTTACCAAACTGTCCGAGGTTGTTCTACCCACTTCGCCACTGCGTCCACATTTGGTGCCTACTGTAATATGCTAGTCTGGTCGCTGGGCTGTCGGTCAACTGAGTAGAAGATCTCGATTGGTCTTATCTTTTGTATCAGTTATATGCAATTAGTCCGGTGTGATTCAAACCGCACACAAATGTTTCTAAGAAAACAGGTAAATATTTACTGCTATTGTAACAAAGTTCCGATGACCAACATTGCTTACAGGGGACGTTGTAGATTAAGTATAACCGTCCGATTTGTTTGTTGTCATTGCCATTGACGTTCGTAATAGCAACAATACTGCTGATGTAGCCGCTTAATGGGCCAGCCGCCGCGAAGATTACACGAATTGAGATACAATCAGTATTTGTAAATGACTTCAGAAATGTTACTTTTCTAACTGTTTGCGGATTCTCGTTCACAGCGTCTTCCAGCAACGAATCCAGCTTCTTTATAAGCTACTGAACTAAGATATTCGGTCGGTGTGTCTCTGAACAAATGCTACCTGTTGCCTTTGATTCGTATTTATTCGGTGTGTCTCTCGACAGATCGTTTGGTTTTTTACTCATGGTGGCTAGGAAACATTCTGCCAAGTGGCATGGGCAAATTCCACAAGTTATGGCCAGGATAATTCGGATATAACCACTCACAGTCAGCTGGCAAGTAAAGTTCCTTTATTCGTAGCCATCGGCACCAGTGAGTCCCGGCTCAACTGTAAAATGAACGTCATTAAAGACACATATCTCCACACTACATTATAAACATAATCAAACTTGGCTTACTGTCAATTAGAGGAGTTGATTACAGATTACCTAACATACACCAAATTGAAGAAGATCAGTACCGTAATAACGTTTTGTATTAGAACAACTTTATTCAGACCTCACAGTAACAATACATCACGACACGGTCGTGTCACGATTTCGCCTCGTTATTGCTAACGTCTCCAGTAGGACGAAGTGCGGACGTTTGTGAATAGAATTTTGTAATTTAATACTATATATATATATATATATATATATATATATATATATATATATATACATACAAATACATGTTAGGGATTCACTTACCCCAGAATTAGCCGAGAACAGTGTTGGCGCAAATGCTTGTCAGCAATGACAACATTGAATAACAGATAGTTAACTGGGGCGGTCACTGAACGTTGTCGAAGTATCCCACATCGGTGGTCATGCACTTAATTCAACAGTCGTGCAACCGCAAACATACACACAAATAAATAAACAAACAAACAAACAAATAAACTACCAAACAAACACACATATACATACACACATACACACACAAACACACACATACACACACATACACAAACATACACGCATATACGCACACATATACACACATACACACGTACACACGTACACACGTACACATGTACAC
>JAODUO010000148.1:412500-425000 GCA_025642075.2 Ridgeia piscesae
TAATTGAAATCTCACACTGTTGGGGATGGGCGTGTTTGTTTACACGGTCCTTACAACGGATTCGACCAACGTCTCGCAGATAAATACTGTCCGTAGATACTTATCTGTGCGTAGGTGTCTTCTTGATCACTGCCGCGATCTTTATCAATCTATGCGTCGTTGACTACCAATTATGTTCACTTACAAACAATGCCACAATAAACTGATTGACTGTGTGTAATTAATGTCTCCTTTTCATGCGAACGTGCCGCTTCTGGTATGGTAACTATCTTAGCAATTATTTTGCGAAATCGTCCGAATGATTTAAACAACTATTGAAATGGTGCTATGCCCAAACCTACCGAATGTATATTTGTCCGTATATACGTCTGTAGGACGAGAACAATCTAGAACAAAGGCAGCGTCCAAGTCTGTAGAACAAGAAGAGCGTAGAATTCCTACTCAGCTGACAGATATTCAAACGACCAAATTAACACATTACAGTTGCATTGTGAATTAAACAACAATTTGTAAATGTTCTTGGACAATCTATGTATGATTACTCCGACACGACACGAACATAAAGAAAACACTCTTGGCCTTCTGCGAAGCAATTTCAAGGTGAATCCGTTCTCAGTTAACACTACAACGTTCTGAATGAGTCAAATGGTGCGGTCTTGAGACTGTCTCAATGAGAAGTTCAGACCAAATAGTTAAATGGGTTTAGTTTGTATGAGTGCGCATTGGTGCCGGGATAACGTCTGTAGTTGTGTGGTCTGGTGATTCAACCACGACTAGTCTCTTTAGGCGAATACGCAAATACTTACTATGTAAACACGATCGAGTGACGACGTCACTCGCATTCGTGCAGTTTCGTGTTTCATAATCTTCGGTTGAACAATAGTTGCACTAAGTGCATACTAAAAACCGGGATATGTATGCTATACTTTATTTGTGTATTTAAGTAGGTACATGGCCTTCTACACATGACGATATTTGTTCATGGGTCAATCGCTGTTGTCTCAATTCCTCTGACACTCTTCAAGGAGAAAGAATGATTCCAATATGTCGCTCACTGTTCGCCAACGACGGCTGGGAAACGGTTTAGGACTATGATGGTCGCTACCTTTCCGTGGGGCACCAAGGGCAACTCGTGTTTCGGTGTCTTCATCAAATTAATAAATTCTTTCGCGATTTCACGTTGAATCAATACTGCGTTTATCGTATCGAGTCGGGAGTTTGCGGTGAGGATAGTTTGCGGGCTGAGCCCTCGACACTATTTCGACTTTCTATCTCCATATCGCCACTATTTAAGAGAAGGGATACAGTTGAACGTTCCTGGAGAGTAGAATTATTTGCAGAGCTTGAAATGGGATGCAATAGGAGAGTTTTAGGGAGCGTGAAGGTGGAGGACTGCGAATCTCAAACGGCGGTGGACAAGTATTTTGGGGTGAGCGTCAGCCTCTCCTTCAATATCTACTACGGTTTGACGCCACTGGCTTACGAACGGCGAAATATTGCTCAACGGTTGATAGTTTCACCGGCCAAATGTTCAGTTTGCAAACAAAACACACATAATACTGTAGCGAATAGTTTATACTCCTTTTGCTCGTGGTATGAACTATTTGACACAACGACCAGCTGTACTGTGATCATAAATTGCGCATATACAAGACAACGTTCTTGATTCTTCCACGTTAATTATAGTCGGTTATAACCGATGACATCAGCCTATCTGTTATATATATATATATATATATATATATGGCGTGCGAGTTCGGGCCTAAATTATGACCAACGATGCGCGACAGGTCGATAAGGTTCAGTGACCACCAATTAAATATCTATATAGTAATGAATGCTGTCGTTGTTGACATGTTTGCGGCCGCCCGGTTGAAACCGTAACATTATTTATCGTGTGTGAAATTTGAGGTATGTTATCATATTAAATAATAGCGTTTTAAGACTACTGTACACACTTCGTCCAACTCAAGTCGTTTTCAAAGACCGGAGCAAAGTCGTGACACGACAGTGTAGTGACGCGAAGTCTGAATAAAGTTGTTCAAACGTAACACATTAATAAAACATAGGTCTTTATGTGGGGTACAATTAGATAATCCGTAATCAACTCATCTAATTGACTGTAGACCAAGTTTAGCTACGTTTACAATGAAGTGAATGAAGTGTGTACAGTCATTAATCCTAATTCCAGGAATGAATAAACACCTAACCCAGCTATACAAACGTCCACCATACGCCCACATTTCTACAGCGACACATTCACCACTTCAGTATCACTCGAATAAGCTAACAGCAATAATAGCACACACTAGTAATCACGCATTTGCACCGAAATATGGTCGAACAGTGATGCGTTAATGGATTATAAAAAAAAATAGTTATTTCTATGAACGGTAGAGGATTGTCAAAACGATCCTAAGGTAATTTCTATGACAGTGACTGCCTGTTAGCTACTGTTAGTGTGTAAGCTTTATTTGTATTGCGAGTCTGTATTATATATTTTGTAGTACAATATTCGAAAAATACACGCATTCACAGAGGCATACGCACACACGCACGCCTGCACCCACGCACGCATGCACATACACGCACACACACGCGCGCGCACACAAACACACACACACACACACACACACACACACAGTTGGATCTATATATCTAGTGTGGAGAGGTGTGTTGTACTGTGGCGATGTCATTCCTTGATACCGTTGACGACCAATAAACATACACATCAGGAATTTTAATTGGACTTAGACTCTTTTAGTTTCTTTCCTCATGTACACAGATACACAAATGTGACTGCACATGCACACCCAAACACAAATACAGCTACAGCCACACACATGTGGCGCACTCATATCATATACGCAAAGGTATGCTGGACGTCAAATTGTGTTTAGTAAGCCAGGAACTATCTTTGTTTGAAACTTCGTAGTCTCAGAAATGTAGACCGCGTAAACAGGGCCCCAGCAATGTATTGGACTTGGAATGGCGGGCCAAATAGGGGAGCTGGGCAAGGTAAGTGGGCCACTACGTGTGTGTGTGTGTGTGTGTGTGTGTGTGTGTGGTGTGTGTGTGTGTGCGTGTGCGTGTGCGTGTGCGGTGTGCGTGTGCGTGTGCGTGTGCGTGTGCGTGTGCGTGTGCGTGTGCGTGTGCGTGTGCGTGTGCGTGTGCGTGTGCGTGTGCGTGTGCTGTGTGCGTGTGCGTGTGTGCGTGTGCGTGGTGCGTGTGCGTGTGCGTGTGCGTGTGCGTGTGCGTGTGCGTGTGCGTGTGCGTGTGCGTGTGCGTGTGTGCGTGTGCGTGTGCGTGTGCGTGTGCGTGTGCGTGTGCGTGTGCGTGTGCGTGTGCGTGTGCGTGTGCGTGTGCGTGTGCGTGTGCGTGTGCGTGTGCGTGTGCGTGTGCGTGGTGCGTGTGCGTGTGCGTGTGGTGTGTCTTGTGTGCGTGTGCGTGTGCGTGTGCGTGTGCGTGTGCGTGTGCGGGTGCGTGTGCGTGTGCGTGTGCGTGTGCGTGTGCTGTGTGCGTGTGCGTGTTGCGTGTGCGTGTGCGTGTGCGTGTGCGTGTGCGTGTGTGTGTGAGTGTGTGGCGTGTGCGTGTGCGTGTGCGTGTGCGTGTGCGTGTGCGTGTGCGTGTGCGTGTGCGTGTGCGTGTGCGTGTGCGTGTGCGTGTGCGTGTGCGTGTGCGTGTGCGTGTGCGTGTGCGTGTGCGTGTGCGTGTGCGTGTGCGTGTGCGTGTGCGTGTGCGTGTGCGTGTGCGTGTGCGTGTGCGTGTGCGTGTGCGTGTGCGTGTGCGTGTGCGTGTGCGTGTGCGTGTGCGTGTGCGTGTGCGTGTGCGTGTGCGCGTGCGTGTGCGTGTGCTGTGCTGTGCTTGTGCTTGTGCTTGTGCTTGTGCTTGTGCTTGTGCTTGTGCTTGTGCTTGTGCTTGTGCTTGTGCTTGTGCTTGTGTTTGTGCTTGTGTTTGTGGTTGTGGTTGTGGTTGTGTGTGTATGTGTCTCTGTGTGTGTTTGTTTGTGTGTGTCTATGTGTGTGTGTTTGTGTATGTGTGTGTATGTGTGTACATGTGTGTGTGTGTGCGGGTGTGTATGTGTGTGTGCGTGCGTGTGTGTATGTATCTGTGTGTATGTATCTGTGTGTATGTATCTGTGTGTATGTGTGTGTATGTGTGTGTGTGTATGTGGGGGGTGTATGTGTGCGTGCGTAAATTCGCCTAATATTTATAGATACTAGTTTATTTATAGTATATTTCATAGACATTCACCGGGGCCCGAATGGTTTGCCGAATCAACGAAGCTGCTCGTTCGGTTCTTTCTCATGAGACACGTGCGTCACGCAAACGCACATTTTCATCCCTCAAGTCCCTTTGTGTAAAATGTCACTTGAAATAGCTTCACGGGTCGCATTTGGCCCGCGAGACTCAGGGCGCCGACCGTCGTAGTAAACAAAATAAATAATGTGTAAACAACCGCTATTGTCACGCTAACTTATTGTGGCTACAGCCGGCTCATTCCCACGCTCTCAATCACTAATCCAAGGAAAAACCAACGCAGTTATTTTGACGATGGACATATTTTAATCCAATGCACGTAAATGTTTATGCCGTTACGGCGCATTGTGGCTTATTGTAATCACCAAAAAAAGACTGTGACAAAACACTGAAATTACATATCGTACCTTTGTTTGAGCTTATTTCCTAATCAAAAGATAGGTTCAGCGACCTCCTGCCGAGATGAACGCATAACGTTAAGAACCGTCAGTACTACTACTGTGCCACCTGCCTGAAGAAACAACAAGCTGTCGCTACTGAGTCTGATCACCCGCTCTCTACGTTCTTCCATGTACTTCCGTCTCAAAGGAGATACCGTTGTATAAAATGTAAAACATGTCGCTATAGCAGGAGTTTTGTGCCGGTGGCCATTAGAATGTTGAATGCTAAATGAGTCATATTGATGTCACCCGATTGAATTGTTCTTGTAGTGTATACATCTGGAAATTCATTTGCATTTTGTTGAGACCATCCCATATATTTTAGATGTGATCATGAGTTGTAAAATGCATATCCTTTTTAAGGACAATAAAGTAAAGTGGAAAGTGAAAGCAGATATAGGAGTCACAAGTCATTGATCCTATAAGTAGATGTCTGATTTCGCGATGCTTATCGACACCTCGCAGCATTTCAATCTAGTGAATGTTCCATTTCAAAGAAAAGAACATCTTTTGAGGTGACAGTCTTGCAAAGCTGGAGACACAATCTTGCACGCCGACTGCTCCAGCTCCAGCTCCAGCTCCAGCTCCAGCTCCAGCTCCAGCTCCAGCTCCAGCTCCAGCTCCAGCTCCAGCTCCAGCTCCAGCTCCAGCTCCAGCTCCAGCTCCAGCTCCAGCTCCAGCTCCTGCTCCTGCTCCTGCTCCTGCTCCTGCTCCTGCTCCTGCTCCTGCTCCTGCTCCTGCTCCTGCTCCTACTCATACTCATACTCATACTCTACTCATACTCATACTCATACTCATACTCATACTCATACTCATACTCATACTCATACTCATGTTCGCGTTCGCGTTCGCGTTCGCGTTCGCGTTCGCGTTCGCGTTCGCGTTCGCGTTCGCGTTCGCGTTCGCGTTCGCGTTCGCGTTCGCGTTCGCGTTCGCGTTCGCGTTCGCGTTCGCGTTCGCGTTCGCGTTCGCGTTCGCGCTCGCGCTCCCGCTCCCGCTCCCGCTCCCGCTCCGCTCCGCTCCCGCTCCCGCTCCCGCTCCCGCTCCCGCTCCCGCTCCCGCTCCCGCTCCCGCTCCCGCTCCCGCTGCCGCTGCCGCTGCCGCTGCCGCTGCCGCTGCCGCTCCCGCTCCCGCTCCCGCTCCCGCTCCCGCTGCCGCTCCCGCTCCCGCTCCCGCTCCCGCTCCCGCTCCCGCTCCCGCTCCCGCTCCCGCTCCCGCTCCCGCTCCCGCTCCCGCTCCCGCTCCCGCTCCCGCTCCCGTTCCCGTTCCCGTTCCCGTTCGTGTTCCTGCTCCTGCTCCTGCTCCTGCTCCTGCTCCTGCTCCTGCTCCTGCTCCTGCTCCTGCTCCTGCTCCTGCTCCTGCTCCTGCTCCTGCTCCGCAACGTTTCTGTTGGGAAACAACCCAGAAAATACAAACACATAGTGTCAATGTAGCGCTCTTTCCGCTTGCCAAATTACCAGGTGGCTGCCTACACTGTGTTTAGGTGAAGCTGAAGTCAGGATTTGAAGCAGGAAGTTGCTGTGATTTGTTAAATCCTGATCTAGGTGTTAACTCGATGGTGCGCAGGAAGCTGTGTCAATGGAACTCACGGGAGAGCAGCAACGGTCTGCGGCTATCAAAGCGTCCTCCACTTGTAGAGTTCTATTGCAGGAACAGCCGACGGATTAAAACGTTCCTCATCTAATCGTATGTTCACAACAATTGTCGTGTTGTAGGACATTATTTAAATCTATTTACCAAAAAACAATCCCTACCTACCCTATGTAATGTTTTGGCCTGTTACCTGAAACTCACCATACTTCATTTAGGCCCGAGGGACATTTGCTTTTCTAGTAATACTTGTCTAGATGACCCCAGTGACACGCCAAGAACACGGACCGTGGATATTGTGTGCTTTTATGATTAATGTAAAACAATATTCATAGTTAGACATTAGTGTTTAATGATAACAATAAATCCTATCTGTATAATGGAAACATTCGTTAGTCAAACAACAGCAGCCAGATATCTAGATACTCATCATAAAATAATATCCAGGATGCCACGAAATTTAGGCTACCAATCGTCTACATTAAAGAACTGATTGCGGGATCTGCAGACCTAATCTGGCTCACAACTCTGGCCTACCGTTCTGATACCGTTCTGATACATTGCTGGTCCCTGCGCTAATACGAACAACGTTCAAAGGATTTCAATCAAGGTCCAGTAGATAATTGTTAATGTCCTGCCGATACTAATCTAGCGACCTCGTGTGTTTTAATCGAAGGGCCTAAGTGTACTAATCACGTTACCGTCCAAACTAGGTCAAAATATACCGACTACGTATACTTAATGTGTCTCTTTAACTAAAAACGCGCAGGCTTTGGTGGCATAATGAAAAACCATCGAGTTAAAGTTTGCCACGCTCAAATACAGGCATGTTCCTGTATGCTCTCGTCGGTATCCTTTCCGTACACGTCTGGCACCGAATAAACACGCACGTACCTGGCCCACTGCAACTCGATAGTCGTACACTTACATTAAGCTAAATAAACACATCTTCTCTTCCTGGGGTCATTTTGGTGTAACCTACAAATGTGGCGGCTCGCACTGCACCAACATTCCAGAACAACACTGCATCAACATTCCAGAACAACACTGCATGCATCAACATTCCAGAACAACACTGGATCAACATTCCAGAACAACACTGCATCAACATTCCAGAACAACACTGCACCAACATTTCAGAACAACACTGGATCAACATTCCAGAACAACACTGCATCAACATTCCAGAACAACACTGCATCAACATTCCAGAACAACACTGCATCAACATTCCAGAACAACACTGCATCAACATTCCAGAACAACACTGCATCAACATTCCAGAACAACACTGCATCAACATTCCAGAACAACACTGGATCAACATTCCAGAACAACACTGCATCAACATTCCAGAACAACACTGCATCAACATTCTAGAACAACACTGCATCAACATTCCAGAACAACACTGCATCAACATTCCAGAACAACACTGCATCAACATTCCAGAACAACACTGCACCAACATTCCAGAACAACACTGCATCAACATTCCAGAACAACACTGCATCAACATTCCAGAACAACACTGCATCAACATTCCAGAACAACACTGCATCAACATTCCAGAACAACACTGCATCAACATTCCAGAACAACACTGCATCAACATTCCAGAACAACACTGGATCAACATTCCAGAACAACACTGCATCAACATTCCAGAACAACACTGCATCAACATTCCAGAACAATACTGCATCAACATTCTAGAACAGCACGGCGGGAAACATTCAATAGTCAGCAAAATACCTTTGGCTTTTCTCGTTGTAAAAATGTGTCCAATGTGTGCAGTATTGACTTCATTAGGGCCATGTCGTGACAGCACATGGCGATGTGTGTCATTGTTCACAGGTTCATGTTGTCACGACGTCGTGCAGTCGTGTAGAAATACTTGACGCTTGAGAGAAGCCGAATACACCCGAGAAGTCACGAATCCAACTGTGGAAACGATTGTTATAATAGTAGTTTAGATTGTTTTCTCCTCCCAAATTACAGGCGATTAAGTTGACGAGGATATGTTACGTATACGTCCTAACATAAGTAAATTGTTGTATTTGTAACTGCGTATTGGTTATGTTTGACATTTTCTAAAATTACGACGTAATTTTAACATAATGCTAGCACGGACCCGAATACAGGTTTTAAACGCGATAAAGATGTCTTTGCAATAAATATATTTGTAACATAAAATCAAACTAGCTGTATGTATCACAATTCAAACCACTCTTCGTCACATATGTAATTAATCTAATATTTTTACGTTATTCCATAATAACATGTATGTACTGCTCATTAGTTATGCTTATCAAATACGTACATAAAGACGTATAAGCATATTCCTTAAGAATTTTAATCTGTTTTTCGCGTCAATGTAATGCAATTTACAACAGCTCTCTTTATAATATAAACTCGTGTGCGTGTATATGTATGTGTACAGACGTATGTATTTGTGTATGCGCGCGTGCATATGTGTGTGCTGTGTGCGTTAGTGTGTATGCGAGTGTTTGTGCGTGCGTGTGCATGTGCGAGTGTTTGTATGTGGTTGTGTGTGAGCGTGAGGGTGTGTGCGCGTGTGCGCGTATGCGCGTGTGCGCGTGTGCGCGTGTGCGCGTGTGCGCGTGTGCGCGTGTGCGCGTGTGCGCGTGTGCGCGTGTGCGCGTGTGCGCGTGTGCGCGTGTGCGCGTGTGCGCGTGTGCGCGTGTGCGCGTGTGCGCGTGTGCGCGTGTGCGCGTGTGCGCGTGTGCGCGTGTGCGCGTGTGTGTCAGTAGTGAAAAGGAACAGCTCCAGGACTGTGCAAGAAGGTTGATATCCGTGTGCCTTTAATGTTTACCCTTATTTTAACTAAGTTCGTAACTATTTAAATACAACTACACATTTGCTAGCATAAGCTGCATGACCTTTATTTAGTGAAGTGAAATAACCGGTACTAGGTTATAACAAACGACAACAGCCTATTGTAATATGGTAAAGCAATCAAGATGATTCAATTAAAGTATCAGGTGCCTTCTTCCAATTTAGATATATTCGATGACAACCGACGACAGCAGCATATTGCAATATGCTGAAGCAAGGCTGCAAGTCACCTATGTTTGTATTACAATAACCATTTCTGGAATATTTACAACTGCAGTGCAATAGACACCAATAGTAACAATCTGTTTTATGTGTATTCTGGCCTGGAGGTGCATTACTGTGATATTAATGTTGATCAATTTGACCATCCCCATGCCGCACGACAAAGCGTGCACTATGAAGGCGCTTGATTATGATTGGTTCATGAGTATACGTTGTGGACAGAGTTTTGATTCAATGAAAGAGGACGCCACAATGACAATAATTCACAAAGAACACACGGGTGTGTTTCTTTGTTGGTTTATTGTACCTTCGGCTAGAGCAACTAGTGCACGACCAACCTCAGCGTTGCCAACACGCACCACTCCTGTAACTCATTCCCAGACTCGATTGCTATATCGTGTCTTATTGGTGGCCAACATGATGGCCAAGACGTCACGACTTGGCCAACAGCCAGCAACATCCTAGAACAATACAAGTTCAACTGGATATTGCACTCCCAATTGAAATATCAATGATTGTCATGGTGATCCCCGTCACCGACGCAGAGTATAAATTACAGGCAAGTCCTGATAACCGTCACTCGTTTGCCAAAGCATAAGTTGGTCGACTGCTTCAGTGGAGAGAGAAGACCTTCCTCGTTCATTTCTACGAAGTGAGTCACATTTTGTAGCATATTTCAATGGTGTTCTAGAAACATAACATCGGTGTCATTGTGTGTTTGTTCCAAAGTTTATCAATTAGGCCGATTATGTTATAGAATGCTTTTAACAAATGTACAATATAAAAGTGTTTATAATGTTTTATTTACGGAGTTTTGAAGCTATTATGGACTGGCAGTTCTTGCGTTCAGACAAGTCGTAACACGGAGCTCGAAGTTGTACAAGTTGACATAATGTTCTGTCTTTTTCGTTACATTCATTTCCACATTTTCATTCGCGTAATGCAACATTTGTTCATTGTGAGAAGACTACACTGTATTGACATATTAAGTGTCTGTCAACTTCTCTTGCAGAAAGACGTGCACCGCAAAATAGACGAAAGACAACATGAAGTTCGCTGTCGTTGCTGTTGCTTTGCTGGTTCTGCACGCGTCGCTGTGTAAGTCCTCAATACATTTCTCTCGGTGCGCTTCTTACAGAATAGTATAATTTTAGCTTAGAGCGACGGGGTTTAAACGCGTAGCGGATATCTTTGCGAAGTTATTCTAAAATGCAAATAATGTAGTTGTATAAACAGTTTTGATTGTTCTCTCTCCTCCTCCCTCCCTCCCTCCCTCCCTCCCTCCCTCCCTCCCTCCCTCCCTCCCTCCCTCCCTCCCTCCCTCCCTCCCTCCCTCCCTCCTCTCCTCTCTCTTTCTCTGTCTCCCTCTCTCCCCTCTCTCCTCCTCCTCCTCTCTCTTCGTTCTATGTCTCTGTCTCTCTGTTCTCTGTCTCTCTGTCTCTCTGTCTCTCTGTCTCTCTGTCTCTCTGTCTCTCTGTCTCTCTGTCTCTCTGTCTCTCTGTCTCTCTGTCTCTCTGTCTCTCTGTCTCTCTGTCTCTCTGTCTCTCTGTCTCTCTGTCTCTCTGTCTCTCTGTCTCTCTGTCTCTCTGTCTCTCTGTCTCTCTGTCTCTCTGTCTCTCTGTCTCTCTGTCTCTGTCTCTCTGTCTCTCTGTCTCTCTGTCTCTCTGTCTCTCTGTCTCTCTGTCTCTCTGTCTCTCTGTCTCTCTGTCTCTCTGTCTCTCTGTTCTCTCTGGTCTCTCTGTCTCTCTGTCTCTCTGTCTCTCTGTCTCTCGGTCTCTCGGTCTCTCTGTCTCTCTGTCTCTCTGTCTCTCTGTCTCTCTGTCTCTCTGTCTCCTCTGTCTCTCTGTCTCTCTGTCTCTCTGTCTCTCTGTCTCTCTGTCTCTCTCTGTCTCTCTGTCTCTCTGTCTCTCTGTCTCTCTGTCTCTCTGTCTCTCTGTCTCTCTGTCTCTCTGTCTCTCTGTCTCTCTGTCTCTCTGTCTCTCTGTCTCTCTGTCTCTCTGTCTCTCTGTCTCTCTGTCTCTCTGTCTCTCTGTCTCTCTGTCTCTCTGTCTCTCTGTCTCTCTGTCTCTCTGTCTCTCTGTCTCTCTGTCTCTCTGTCTCTCTGTCTCTCTGTCTCTCTGTCTCTCTGTCTCTCTGTCTCTCTGTCTCTCTGTCTCTCTGTCTCTCTGTCTCTCTGTCTCTCTGTCTCTCTGTCTCTCTGTCTCTCTGTCTCTCTGTCTCTCTGTCTCTCTGTCTCTCTGTCTCTCTGTCTCTCTGTCTCTCTGTCTCTCTGTCTCTCTGTCTCTCTGTCTCTCTGTCTCTCTGTCTCTCTGTCTCTCTGTCTCTCGTCTCTCTGTCTCTCTGTCTCTCTGTCTCTCTGTCTCTCTGTCTCTCTGTCTCTCTGTCTCTCTGTCTCTCTGTCTCTCTGTCTCTCTGTCTCTCTGTCTCTCTGTCTCTCTGCCTCTGCCTCTGTCTCTCTGTCTCTCTGCTCTGTCTCTGTCTCTCTCTGTCTCTCTCTGTCTCTCTCTGTCTCTCTCTGTCTCTCTGTCTCTCTGTCTCACTCTCTCTCTCTCTCTCTCCCCCCCTCTCTCTCTCTCTCTCTCTCTCTCACGTTTCACCATTCTTACTGTATGATACAGCAATATGTATATTTCACGAATCGGAACTTGTCACCAGATCCCCGTCTTGAAATACAGATTTAGACGTATTTCAATGTACGATCGTATTCCAATAATCACAGCGTACGTACGAATGACGACGTCCGCTCAACCTGTGCGCTGCTTGTAGTGACCTGCGGTGCCGATGACATCGAAGGAAGTACCACCGATGAAGACACGACTGCTGAATTTGATGCGACTACTGCAGGAGCGTCGACAATGGGTAAATAACGCTTTCTTTGTGTTTCATTCACTCACACGGACTTACGTGTCACGCAGCAGCATAACGTGCAAACGAATGCGAACCGTCGAAAGTTGCGAACATGCTAGCAGGGATAGCATAGGTTTTAGGTGCTACTAGTCTCAACAGTCTTCTTGTAATTAGATGGTGTTCTTCCACCGACTTTTACGTTGCCTTGTGTTCGTTTGTTCAGTATCATGTCATAGTATACAGTGAGTTCATTTGTTCAGTATCATGTCATAGTATACAGTG
>JAODUO010000148.1:432500-450000 GCA_025642075.2 Ridgeia piscesae
AAACGGTCCCTAGTGTCAGACACAGTAGTCTCCTGTGAATTCCCTTCCATGTGCTTATTTAGTGTAATACTCCGCATGTTTTCTCGTGTCGTACATCACAGATCTATGATGATTTCATTCTCTATAGAGTGGTCTAGTGTCGATTACAGATGTGTAAAGCGACGATGAACGGTTCAAAGTGATCAGCTGTGATATTATATACATATTTATGTTATTGGTTTTGAACCTACTGTGATAATACTACTTTTGGAAGTGCTTGAAACTGCACAATTATTTATTGCGTGTTTTTCTTTTTCGTTGATTGTTATGCCATCGACGTGTGTGTGGTATATTTTTTTTATATATATATATATATATATATATATATATATATATATATATATATATATATATAAACACCATGCGTATCATTTGTTTAAGGGAATGTTTTAGTTTGTCCCTGTGTTTGTTATTAAAGGTAGCGTTGTGTTTGTGTTATGCAACCAACCAATCTTTATGAGAACTCGCTAGAAGAATACGTTGTTGTACACATGACACACTGACACGCACACTGTAGTCTGGCTGCTGATTGTCACTGGTCAGTCTTGACCGTCGACGAGCCAGGGTGAGTGGTAATAAATGCAGTGCCAGTACATCAGCCTTGCAGGACTGGTTTAACGTCAATAAGTTGTAGGATTATGTCGAAAATATACCCTTTTCAAGTTGTAGTACAGGTGGCACCTGTTTCCGTGCAGACGCATGAACTTACGTTGGCTACTCTCGCGGTGTTTACATTTCATAGTAAAACTTGTCTTGATAAGTTAATATATTGATATGAGTTTATTTCGCTAATCAGTGCGGTTTGATAGAAAACATGTCGCAATGAAAAACGGAGTGCAAGTTAATAATGGTATACTGGCAATGCATTTGAATACCACTCCCTCCTGTGCTGATGATACAGCTTAAGTTTGAAACGACAGTCAAACACGGGTTGTGATAGTTTGTAAAAGTAACACAAAACTAAAATAAATTAACTGTCTCTGTTAGAGCCACTTTATGGACGCGTTTAATTTGAACGATTGTCGGAAACGTTGGCGTGGCCGCTTTGTGCAATCGTGGTAAATGGAGAAACGATCACAACTCGTGAGTGTTTTCAATGAGGCTTTTAGATGACGGACATCAATCATATAACAACTGATCGTGTTTATGTATATTGGTGTGCATGATGCTAGACTGTATGTAGCACAACCAGATAATGGGTTTATAGTGGTCAAGAACTGGCACGTTTCGAGCGCGGAGTCGTGACAACCCCGTAATAGCACTAAAGACGTGATAATAATACAGTTCACCCATGTATGTGTATTCGTCGAACGAAAGTGACGCTCCCACGCGCAATGGCGCATCGTGTTATATGTTTACAATGAAGTCTGAATAAAGCTGATGTCGGATGTGTGCATTGGACTTATTTACTGACTAGAACGTTTCTGCAACGAAGCGGAACGCCTGCGGTCACGTACCGCTGAAATGTTTGTATTGTGGTCCACTGACCAGACGCGCAAATCATTAGGGGGCTTAAAGATCACTTTACGCATCGTGCGATCAGTGTGCATGGGTAATCGTAGTGTACAATAACACCAGCCGGCAATTGTGAACACTGTTTGAAGTCCACTGAAAGACGCGCTACTAAATGAATCAACCGGTCATGCCGTGTAAGCTCAGTCATTATATCCAATTACAATGTAGATAACACCAGACCAATTGAATTGACCGTTCGCCGCGTTAACAGAAAAAGACAGCATAGCGAGGGAGGGAGTTTAGGAGTGAAGGAAGGACGATGGTTGATAGTGACGTAGCGAGAAAGGGGAAAGAGAAGGCGCAGAAAGAAAGAACAAGCGTAAGTGAAATTTTAACTAACATTTCCGCATGTATTCCTCGAGAACAACAGCCACTATATTTATTTATTATGGCGCTATTTGGGGGTCGACACCTCAAACAAGTTTCGATAACACATTTATCTTTATCATGCAGGGGTGTACGATTTAAAATAGCATAGTTGAATTAATTCATTAAGCATTTCGTCCACGTTGTCTTGAGCAACAAATTGACAATTTAAAGAGGGTAAAGCAGAACGCACTAAAGTTCTCACACCTACAAGCCTGTGTGTACATCGACGACTACGGCCTCCGGCATGCGACGAGCACTTTCGTCCAGCATGTCTTGGATATTTACACTTATAAATACATAAACATATCAGGGCTTCTTTCTGGAGACTGGTGATCTATTCAGAATAACTAATTGTTTTCAAAACAACGTATTGTAAACACGTGCACACAATAACTACACATACGAACGCACACACGTTATCGGCAGAGCGCTATTTTAGTGGAGTCCTGTTGAGACGTCCGCTTAGTAGTTCTCCTAGTCAGCCGCCTAATGGCGCCACTAACCGCGTGGCTTCATTTTTCGACTGGTATAAAGGCTGGGTGGGCACGCATGCAGTCTATTCTTTTTGAAAACACGTGAGACCAATCACTATTGGGTGGTATTATCTTGTCAATCATTCTCGTCAAGTATCGGTGCCTGTGTCTTGGTTTCACTAGGTTTGAACGCAGTATTATAATAATAAATACCTAACAAAAGCGTTGTGCATATTCCTCGTCATGAAACTCCTACGCAAATTAAAACGATGGCTACCCTTTGAAACAGCCAACCCACGCCGTTCTGAGACATAAATACAACATTGGTTATTGTTCGTAAATCCTTTTATGTTGTGGTTGTACGCATCATATTATCGCCTATTTTATAGAGTGGCTATAAATTCCCCTTTCAGCTAATATCCCATTGTCATAACTTTGAACGTTCATTGACTAGGTTAATCCCTGTCATGTCTCAACCTGTACAGACACCGTTTCGCACAGAAAGAACCACAAAAACAGATTTTCGGACATAAATATATTGGCCTTCATACATCGACATAGAATAGGTCGCACGCTGCCCTTCCAACGGAGCGTTGTGATACACATTTTCCTGTTGTCACCAGGCGGCGGGATTCATGCCCCCGTGCCGGTGGTTGACCATATCACCGATATCAACGACAACATACATCTATCAACGTTTATATACATTATATTTTTTTTTCGGTACATGTCACTTTATTTTCGTATACAACTGACATCATACAAGTAGTACCATGTCTATGCATAAACCATACACAACACTTCTCCGTTGACTTAACAACGGGTCTCACCGTAGCCAAGTTCACGCGTTGCAACAAAACGAACATGTGCTTTGCAGAAGCAGGCAGGTGTAACCAGTATCTATGAATAAAAATATTTAACTATGTATAGCGAATATGCATACACGATTTAACAGGTTTAAATTGCCATTATCGGAGGGTCGCACTATTGTTAAGTGTCCCTCCATCAGTCATGTGACATCATTAGACAACATGAATCGCTGTATAAACCGGAATGATTTGTAGCAGAGCTAGAATCATACAAAGGGCTTGGTTTCTAATACTTAGAACCGACTGTTCAAAGCGCTTTAAACTCTACCGCCAAGCCGACCTGGCCAAATTTGCTATCCAAAACAGTACGCAAGAATGTCTCAAGCAAGATTTGCAATCCGAAACAGTACACAAGAATGTCTCAAGCAAAATTTGCAATCCGAAACAGTACGCAAGAATGTCTCAAGCAAAATTTGCAATCCGACACAGTACGCAAGAATGTCTCAAGCAAAATTTGCGATCCAAAACAGTACGCAAGAATGTCTCAAGCAAAATTTGCGATCCGAAACAGTACGCAAGAATGTCTCAAGCAAAATTTGCAATCCGAAACAGTACGCAAGAATGTCTCAAGCAAAATTTGCAATCCGAAACAGTACGCAAGAATGTCTCAAGCAAAATTTCCAATCCGACACAGTACGCAAGAATGTCTCAAGCAAAATTTGCAATCCGACACAGTACGCAAGAATGTCTCAAGCAAAATTTGCAATCCAAAACAGTACGCAAGAATGTCTCAAGCAAAATTTGCGATCCAAAACAGTACGCAAGAATGTCTCAAGCAAAATTTGCAATCCAAAACAGTACGCAAGAATGTCTCAAGCAAAATTTGCGATCCAAAACAGTACGCAAGAATGTCTCAAGCAAAATTTGCAATCCAAAACAGTACGCAACAATGCCTTAAGCTAAATTTGCGATCCAAAACAGTACGCAAGAATGTCTCAAGCAAAATTTGCAATCCGAAACAGTACGCAAGAATGTCTCAAGCCAAATTTGCAATCCGAAACAGTACGCAAGAATGTCTCAAGCAAAATTTGCGATCCAAAACAGTACGCAAGAATGTCTCAAGCAACATTTGCAATTCAAAACAGTACGCAACAATGTCTCAAGCAACATTTGCAATAAAAAACAGTACGCAAGAATGTCTCAAGCAACATTTGCAATTCAAAACAGTACGCAACAATGTCTCGAGCAACATTTGCAATAAAAAACAGTACGCAACAATGTCTCAAGCAACATTTGCAATAAAAAACAGTACGTAAGAATGTCTCAAGCAAAATTTGCGATTCAAAACAGTACGCAACAATGTCTCAAGCAAAATTTGCGATCCAAAACAGTACGCAACAATGTCTCAAGCAAAATTTGCGATCCAAAACAGTACGCAAGAATGTCTCAAGCAAAATTTGCGATCCAAAACAGTACGCAACAATGTCTCAAGCAAAATTTGCGATCCAAAACAGTACGCAAGAATGTCTCAAGCAAAATTTGCGATCCAAAACAGTACGCAACAATGTCTCAAGCAAAATTTGCGATCCAAAACAGTACGCAAGAATGTCTCAAGCAAAATTTGCGATCCAAAACAGTACGCAACAATGTTTCAAGCAAAATGTGCGAACCAAAACAGTACGCAAGTAATGTGCTCATTTGATAACATATCTAGTGAAATAAATGCATATCACACAGAGCAGTTGACAGGCATTGGTCAGACCTGACCATCGACGAGCCGGTGTGAGAGCTGACACACAGACGGACGCAGAAGCGGGTTGCGCAATGTCATTGGTAACCATGGAAACGCGTCAACGTCACAGGAGCAGGAAGGTTGCTACGGCCGTTGCCAAAGTGGAGAGGTAGAAGCCAACACTGGTTGCTCCGCTGCTCAATTCCAGTTTGCCGGAGTTGCACAAGTCCGTGGTACAGCATTTTTTGCACAACTACACAGAACAAAAGAAGTCTAATTAATATACACGCCAAGTTTGTTGTCATTAGGAATCGTGTTAGTGCCTCTGTTAATGTTACTCCTGATATTGCCACCCATTGTAACTTTCATTGTCGGTATCTTTACTAGCACCAGTATCAATATAAATATTACTCTCAATACAATGCCACTACTCTTACCACAACACCAGTATCAATATAAATATTACTCTCAATACAATGCCACTACTCTTACCACAACACCAGTATCAATATAAATATTACTCTCAATACAATGCCACTACTCTTACCACAACACCAGTATCAATATAAATATGACTCTCAATACAATGCCACTACTCTTACCACAACACCAGTCTCAATATAAATATGACTCTCAATACAATGCCACTACTCTTACCACAACACCAGTATCAATATAAATATGACTCTCAATACAATGCCACTACTCTTACCACAACACCAGTATCAATATAAATATGACTCTCAATACAATGCCACTACTCTTACCACAACACCAGTCTCAATATAAATATGACTCTCAATACAATGCCACTACTCTTACCACAACACCAGTATCAATATAAATATGACTCTCAATACAATGCCACTACTCTTACCACAACACCAGTATCAATATAAATATGACTCTCAATACAATGCCACTACTCTTACCACAACACCAGTATCAATATAAATATGACTCTCAATACAATGCCACTACTCTTACCACAACACCAGTATCAATATAAATATTACTCTCAATACAATGCCACTACTCTTACCACAACACCAGTATCAATATAAATATGACTCTCAATACAATGCCACTACTCTTACCACAACACCAGTATCAATATAAATATGACTCTCAATACAATGCCACTACTCTTACCATAACACCAGTATCAATATAAATATGACTCTCAATACAATGCCACTACTCTTACCACAACACCAGCTGCACTAAAGTCTCCTTCAAATCTCCACCCCGCAACATATGTCTATAGGACGTATCGACGCAGGACTGAATGCAACTAATTTAATAAATTGTATTTACTTATTTACACGCAATGTGAACGTTTTAATTATAACTAAAAATAGTGAAAATTCCAGCTTGGGGCAATTTTTGTAGAGAGACAAACATCGAGGAGTATTTTGTAGCACTCTTTACATACAGTAGTTTCTAAATAAATGTGCCAAGTTTTATCACCGAGGTACTCAGATAAGTGACTAATATAATCCATATTATAATGAAGCATGTCAACTCTGTGACATATCTCGCTTCAGAGATTCGTTTCCTATAAACGCAGGTCAATCTGTGTGGGTGTTACCGCCGCACGCAGCAGAGTAACACAATACAGGTTCTTTGAATGGTATCAGAGAGGGCCAATTACGACAGCTGTCAGTCGGTGCATTTCTGCGTATTAATGCAGGTGTAATTTTGCCTTGTGATGCGATCCAGGCTAATCAGTATCTGGTTCTAGGAAAACTTAATTGGTGTATAGTTAGAGAAATAGGAAAATTAGGTATTAGAATTTCACGAATTTTATATAGTACGTGCATGAATGAAGGCAATTAACGTCTATAAATGTGAATGCCCCAGTAGATAAAAACCTGACAGACAATGACAGAAACGTTATAATGGCCGCCTACGGGGAACTCTATTGTGGTCTTACGTCAGTTATAGTTACCTCGGTGTCGCCGACTGTCGCGCACTGCTCCTGCGTGTTGTCGGAGCAGTCCGTCTCGTTGTAGCAGCCCCGGGCGTAGCTCGCGGAGCCGGACACGGTGCTCTTGAAGATCTACGACGACAAGTGTGTTCACAATGCAACATTTTTTTCAAGATCCACATCAATAATATTTACATTAAGATGATCCTTCTTATCGTTCATATTACATACACAGGATTGACTATTGAATACTAATCAGCATAGCAGAGAAACACGTTTATAATATATATATATATATATATATATATATATATATATATATATATATATATATATATATATATATATATATATATATATATATATAAATATTATATATATATATATATATATATACACACACACAATATATATATATATATATATATATATATATATATATATATATAATGATTTATTATTATGGTTGCCGTTGTCCAAGATGGCGTCTTCAAGTGGCCTGCTAATGACGTCATCTTACTACAACTTCTCTCCTACCGATAACGTCATCTTACTACAACGTCTCTCCTACTGATGACGTCATCTTACTGCAATTTCTATCCTACCGATAACGTCATCTTACTACAACGTCTCTCCTACTGATGACGTCATCTTACTACAAAGTCTCTCCTACTGATGACGTCATCTTACTACAACGTCTCTCCTACTGATGACGTCATCTTACTACAACGTCTCTCCTACTGATGACGTCATCTTTCTACAACGTCTCTCCTACTGATGACGTCATCTTACTACAACGTCTGTCCTACTGATGACGTCATCTTACTACAACGTCTCTCCTACTGCAGAAGCCGTTGTGGAAACAGAGGAATTCTCTATACTGGTTCACAGTATTGGATATGTTAACATACACTGTGGCATCGTTGTCATGTAATACGCACCCACACATATACATAAACATATACACGCACGTTCGTACGCACGCACACGATGTTATACTCACATATAAGTGCATGCGCGCGCGTCCACGCACATATGCACACACGCGCACACACGCACACACACACGCACGCACGCACACACACACACGCGCGCGCAGCACGCACGCACGCACACACACACACACACACACTCTCACACACACACACACACACACACACACACACACACACACACACACACACACACACACACACACACACACACACACACACACACACACACACACACACACACGCGCACGCACACGCACAACACACACACACATGCACGCGCAAATGAATTACTACTTGGGAGGAAGAACTTACCCAGCAGTTACTGCCGCTAGGACATTCTTCTTTGAGGTACGTTGTCTTCTCAACGCCACATTCCGACTCAGTCTTCATGTCGTCGTCATAGTGTCCGCACACGAAGCATTCTGGGTAAACACAAGTCGCGTCGATTAAAACCAATAACTAACTTAACTTGTATTTCTTTTACATTGAAATCAATACGCTTTAATTTACCTATGTCGACCTCGCTCTGTTATGTCTGCGTATACATTTTTAAATGTTATTCCGCAGTGTGTGTTTATATGTCAGTTTTGATGTGGTCGCATGGATTCGCGTAACAATGTATTGTTGCGGCTGATCGCGCGAAGATTTAGTCGTCACGACATATTTCCGGGAGACACAAATCGACACACTGGGCGACCTATCGAAATGAATATGTACTGATGCATACTGATTGATACTGCTGTGGATATTAGAACCGCGGGTTGCGAAGGTGGACTATGTTTCGACCCTTGTGATAAGTTGATGCCATTTGGAATAGTCAAAATCTAAAAGCACCATCGCATATTGTGTAGGTGGGTGGTGCTTGGACCGAGCCCAAAACACTATATATATATATATATATATATATATATATATATATATATATATATATATATATATATATATATATATATATATATTATATATATATAACATTGCCATGTAGACTTTCTTTGTGTGTAGCGCCACGAACGGGAATGTTAGTATTACCATTATAATTCACGATTTTCGCCTTTGAGTAGAACTGAAATAGTATTTGTTTTATGTCTCAAATATATTAACTTCGTTTTGTAATAAAGCGCACTACATTTATCAAACATAGGAATAATATTCCCCCTATCCTAACTACACCAGTGGATTATTAATCATGAAGCCCGATTATACTGAATATTCATACACGCGCAATGACCGTTAGTTTTAAACACAGTGAACTTGTGTTTAAAGTCTGGCGAACTTAACAGAATATTCATTACGGATAATATGAGGGAGCAGTAGTTTTGTTATGGATGATTAAATTTGTTATATTTTCTAGCGCTTTTCAATCGAACATAATATTTTGGTCACATATATGTTTGTGGATTTTGAACTATGTAAAAGTATTCTTGTATCCTCTCTTACGTTAATCTCGCTACGTGTGGCAGCCCAGTAAACGTCATAAGCGAATTTTAAACGGCGACCTACTGCGGTGACACAAACTAATTCCTGTGAGATTCTGCTCACCTGGAATGTCCGCTTGTGGGTCTTCCGTGGTGGTCAAATCGTCAAGACCGGAACCGGAACCGTCAATGACGTCATCGCCGGCCACTGTCACTACGAACAAACCACCAGTTGCCTTCAGATTACGTGATATCAACTAACGAAATAGTCACTAAAGGGTGTCTTTGTAAGCTTATAATATTAGACATTCGAGATATAGATTACCAAAACGTGATCATTTCCCATAAGTACTTTTTCTGCGACTTTTGTCTTGTATGACTATGCATAACTTGGGTGTTAAAGCCGATTATTAACTGTGTTTACGCAAATTATTTCAACCTTGCTGCCGCGTGGGTGATTAATTGTGCAGCCTGAGTGTTCACGCGCGCTCAGTTAACCACGCGTAGACGTGATTAATAACAATTTGCGTACCTAAGAAAGAGTATGATATTCTTAAAGAATCCGTTTAACGTAGACCGTTTGCTACAACCACTGTCAAGATGGCGACGTTGCAACCGACCGCGCCCGCGCTGCTGCTAAGGATGAGCGTGGCGCGGTTGTACAGGACACAGAGGCAGGCAGTGCTAAAGAACAGCAACAAACGAGAGGCAGCTGGTGTTCCGTTATTCTAGGTGAGAATCATAAGAATACTTCACCAAAGAATAGAGAAGGTTGTACTGAGAACTTACGCAGAGACGCTTGCAGAAGGAACAAGGTAGCGATAACGATGGCGAAATTCATATTGTTTCTGTGTTCTTCTCTCGTCCGTCTAAACATAAATAGTGACACATATTTATTGTTGTTTTTGAACATTCCAGATGTATTAATCCGTTTCGTGTTTGTGCACGTTAGCGGGTTTTAACTACTGCCCCGAGATATGCAACCACTGTTACTGTTTCGGATATGAAATGATGACAACCCGATTGGCACTGGTTAACGATCATTTCATTTATTATTTGCTCAGCCGCTAGGTTTGCTGATTCCATGTGTTAAGAATTAACACTATAGATGATTTTTGAAGTTATCTATCACAAGCTGATTCTTGATCGGAACCGTTGATTCGATGTGTTAGAATACAAGTTTCAATTAACACTATAGATGATTTTCGAAGTCAAATCTCAAAAGGTGATTCTTGATCGACGCAAGGATAAGCTGAGAGACAACTGAACAATGGTTTCCAAATTAATGTCACCGAAATCGGAATGATTATGAAAACATAGATGACACTTGTTTTTGCGATAACAATTAAACTGTAGCTCCAATCTCACTATATGAGCTGCCCAAATAAAGTTAATGAATCCCAGTTGTTAATATCCTCGTGAACCCTACGATATACTGAACGTAGTCTGTATGTATTTTCTCATGGTACTGTTGCGTTTTAACGCCGTTATGCCGATTTATTATTTCGTATTTTTGCAATGAATTAAGAAGTTACTGATTGTGTCATTATAACATCTTTTTGTTCAAATACTCAGAAATACTTGTATTGCGCACTTCCCAGTCTAATATACGCAAACACAAAATTAAGTCACCATATAATTATAATAATATCTATACAAAAACACATTTAAAATAAAATTTATTTAACGGAAACATTTTATTCTGAATGAAACTCACAAACAATCTTATGTATAAAATTGTAACATTTGAAACACAATGTAGAACTCACAGGTTGAAATTGAGCACACGGCGATGGTTCAGTCTTCTGTTACCTGGGTTGGTAGATGTGGCGACTAATCAGCTGCTGTCCACTGCGAATGCTGGACAACCGAACGGGGCCTGGTATTTTATACTGGTTGGCATCGACAACAACAACAATAGCAGACTATTTGGAATAATGAGGAGTGTCTATTTTGGCAGTAATGTACCCGGTGTCTTTGAATTAGGTAATCCAGTCGTGACTTTGTGGATCATGCGCCTGTTGCCACACAACCGTGTTATCTCCTGCATCTTTCATATTAACTACAGCTTGGAATCATGACATGGACGACGGATTAACAAGTTGAATGACTATTCAAGAACGATTGTGAGCCACTGTACACCTGTCAAAGTTGTCAATACTAATTCGTTTGTAACGTGCGTGCAGCTAAGCCATACATTAAGATACGCAGTACAACAATGCGTTAATTGTATTTCTATATTCCGTTCGAATGTGATTTATTACTATAAATGTTCAGCAATAGTTCGACGTCGTGTTCTTACGGTAAGATAGTTAATTGATGTCACGATTATATGTTTGGATTACCGAGAAACTAAAACAGTATATAAACACTACAACCGTGTCATTCAACTGACGGAACACGTAATAGGTCAGGCTTGACAGTCAGGAGAACAATAGTTTACCAAATGTAAAGAAATAAGTTAGTTACATAAACATAATAACCCTCTCGCGTGTGCTATTATTTGTGAAATGTTGAATCAAAATACACTTGAGTTCACGTACTTGCGGCAATATTCGTGGTAAGTTCAAAATGTCAGAAGTCGGAGAGAAACCGTACTTCTAAAATTGTTCGTGACATTTTGGATTTGATATAACAGATTTCACGCGTAGAGTTGAGTTTGTGTAAACAATTTACTATCAAAAAGGTAATTCTGGAGTAATACTTATGTACAATTGCTACGTTTCGTGTTCTACTGTAAACTTCACACATAGTTCACTGTTACTGGCGAAATGGCGCGGCGTTCTCTCAGACGGACTGCGCATAGACGGAGCAGAAAATATCTCGGAGAATTCGCCGAGCGCGTAGTTTGACAGATTGTTGGAAGTTACTGTTTACGTGGCGAACAAATGGTATACGTTAGAAAACAGGGGTCGTCAACCTGCGGACCAACTGCGGCCCGCGGAGCTATTTCATGTCTCAGAGAGGACGATACACGATTGGAAAAGTATCTAGTAATTGCTAACAGGGTGGGTTAGGCATATGTGTAATATCCATTATATTATATATCAGTTATTTATTACTAATCGACGGACATTTTCTAAGCTAAAGGCTTCATTGTATACATGGCGTACATTAGTGAAATATTAACACATGCACGAACATATGTGCGCGCATACATACACACAAACACACACACACAAACACACACATATAAACACACGCACATACACACACACATAAACACACATACGCACGCACGCACGCAAGCACACACACATACGCACACACACACACACGCACTCACACACACACACACACACACAAACACAAAACACACAGCACACACACACACACCGCGCGCATACACACACACACAAACACACAAACACCACACACACACACACACACACACACACACACACACACACACACACACACACACACACACACACACACACACATCACGCACGCACGCACGCACGCACGCACGCACGCACGCACTCACTCACTCACTCACACAGGCGCACGCGTGCGGCTCGTTTATCGTTAGATCTGAAAGTAAACATAACAATTACTGGGGATTTAACACGAATAAGTCTAGTGCCTGTTTATCTTGTCAAAACTTCGCAAAAGTCACCACGCGGCAAAAACTAAAGACACAGGGTAGGCATTGTTTCATGCGCCGTTTCCAAATCGACGAAATGTCAGACATCGATATGAGGCAGGCGCTGTACAGAGGTCCACAAGACGATGGTCCGGACTCGAGTTGTGACATCGATCCGATAAACATCTCCCGCGGAGACACACGTATAATTACACTAAAGCACCACGGCTCCATGACACGCGCCCGTAGAAGGCGTTGTCGCTGCTGTTGTTCTCGGCAAACAGAGTGTCGGTAAGTTTAGCACGCGTGCCGCCTTCCCGAATTTGTGTTACACGAACCTTGACACATGTGGATCGAAGGATGCATATCTAAGGCAGTAACACAATGCTGTATATAAATTAGACGTAGCTGTTTCGGAGAATAGAAATATATCATCGGTAGAAGGATGCCCTGGATAGTTTCACATAATCAGATTTAGTCGATCTTCATTCGACGGGGAGCATATGTTCAATATTTTAAAACTGACAGGACATTACGATTTTCCCTAGCAGCGTAATGACCCACTGACAGACTCTACACCCAAATTGTAGTTAGTTCGAACGCACAGCAGTCGATGTTAGACCGACAAACGTCAACACCGCGACAAATGGAGATACCAATAAACAGTGCCTGTTTCCGTTTGTGGAGTCAAGTTAGACAGAGAAATGGTAACTTTGAAGGAGATACAGAGACGCGCGTGTTGGGCAGCTGAATACGTTTCCTGAGCGGACGCAACGGAACTGATGATGTTAACCAGGCTTCCTCTCTTTCCCAATCTTCTGATTAGTGACCACTTTAATTTGGTTGAAGATGTCATTTTATTTTTGGGAGGGGGAAATCGGTGTCATCAGGAAAGAGAACATAGGTGTATAGAGAGTGAGTGAAGGAGATGTGAGAGGGTGTGTAGAGAGTGACGGAAGGAGATGTGAGAGGGTGTGTAGAGAGTGATGGAAGGAGATGTGAGAGGGTGTATAGAGAGTGAGGGAAGGAGATGTGACAGGGTGTATAGAGAGTGAGGGAAGGAGATGTGATAGGGTGTATAGAGAGTGAGGGAAGAAGATGTGAGAGGGTGTGTAGAGAGTGAGGGAAGGAGATGTGAGAGGGTGTATAGAGAGTGAGGGAAGGAGATGTGAGAGGGTGTATAGAGAGTGAGGGAAGGAGATGTGAGAGGGTGTATAGAGAGTGAGGGAAGGAGATGTGAGAGGGTGTATAGAGAGTGAGGGAAGGAGATGTGAGAGGGTGTATAGAGAGTGAGGGAAGGAGATGTGAGAGGGTGTATAGAGAGTGAGGGAAGGAGATGTGAGAGGGTGTATAGAGAATGAGGGAAGGAGATGTGAGAGGGTGTATAGAGAGTGAGGGAAGGAGATGTGAGAGGGTGTATAGAGAATGAGGGAAGGAGATGTGAGAGGGTGTATAGAGAATGAGGGAAGGAGATGTGAGAGGGTGTAGAGAGAGAGAGAGTGAGGGAAGGAGATGTGAGAGGGTGTATAGAGAGTGAGGGAAGGAGATGTGAGAGGGTGTATAGAGAGATGAGGGAAGGAGATGTGAGAGGGTGTAGAGAGAGTGAGGGAAGGAGATGTGAGAGGGTGTATAGAGAGTGAGGGAAGGAGATGTGAGAGGGTGTATAGAGAGTGAGGAAGGAGATGTGAGAGGGTGTATAGAGAGTGAGGGAAGGAGATGTGAGAGGTGTATAGAGAGTGAGGGAAGGAGATGTGAGAGGGTGTATAGAGAGTGAGGGAAGGAGATGTGAGAGGGTGTATAGAAAATGAGGGAAGGAGATGTGAGAGGGTGTATAGAGAGTGAGGGAAGGGTATGTGAGAGGGTGTATAGAGAATGAGGGAAGGAGCTGTGAGAGGGTGTAGAGAGAGTGAGGGAAGGAGATTCGAAAGGGTGTATAGTGAGTGATGGAAGGAGATGCGAGAGGGTGTATAGAGAATGAGGGAAGGAGATGTGAGAGGGTGTGTAGAGAGTGAGGGAAGGAGCTGTAAGAGGGGTATAGAGAGTGAGGGAAGGAGAGTGAGAGGGTGTATAGAAAATGAGGGAAGGAGATGTGAGAGGGTGTATAGAGAGTGAGGGAAGGAGCTGTGAGAGGGTGTATAGAGAATGAGGGAAGGAGATGTAGAGGGTGTATAGAGGAGTGAGGGAAGGAGTGTGAGAGGGTGTATAGAAGAGTGAGGGAAGGAGATGTGAGAGGGTGTATAGAGAGTGAGGGAAGGAGATGTGAGAGGGTGTATAGAGAGTGAGGGAGGAGATGTGAGAGGGTGTATAGAGAGTGAGGGAAGGAGATGTGAGAGGGTGTATAGAGAGTGAGGGAAGGAGATGTGAGAGGGTGTAAGAAATGAGGGAAGGAGATGTGAGAGGGTGTATAGAGAGTGAGGGAAGGAGATGGAGAGGGTGTATAGAGAGTGAGGGAAGGAGATGTGAGAGGGTGTATAGAGAATGAGGGAAGGAGATGTGAGAGGGTGTATAGAGATGAGGGAAGGAGCTGTAAGAGGGTGTATAGAGAGTGAGGGAAGGAGATGTGAGAGGGTGTATAGAGAGGGGAAGGAGATGTGAGAGGGTGTATAGAGAGTGAGGGAAGGAGATGTGAGAGGGTGTATAGAGAGTGAGGGAAGGAGATGTGAAGAGGGTGTATAGAGAGTGAGGGAAGGAGACGTGAGAGGGTGTATAGAAAATGAGGGAAGGAGATGTGAGAGGGTGTATAGAGAGTGAGGGAAGGAGATGTGAGAGGGTGTATAGAGAGTGAGGGAAGGAGATGTGAGATGGTGTATAGAGAGGGGAGGAGATGTAAGAGGGTGTATAGAGAGTGAGGGAAGGAGATGTGAGAGGGTGTATAGAGAGGGGAGGAGATGTGAGAGGGTGTATAGAGAGTGAGGGAAGGAAATGTGAGATGGTGTATAGAGAGGGGAGGAGATGTAAGAGGGTGTATAGAGAGGGGAGGAGATGTGAGAGGGTGTATAGAGAGGGGAGGAGATGTAAGAGGGTGTATAGAGAGTGAGGGAAGGAGATGTGAGATGGTGTATAGAGAGGGGAGGAGAAGTAAGAGGGTGAATAGAGAGTTAGGGAAGGTGATGTGAGGGGGTATATAGAGAGTGAGGGAAGGAGATGTGTAAGGGTGTATAGAGACTGGGGTAAGGAGACGTGAAAGGGTGTCTAGAAACAGGGGAAGGAGATGTGAGAGGGTGTATAGAGAGTGAGGGAAGGAGATGTGAGAGGGTGTATAGAGAATGAGGGAAGGAGATGTGAGAGGGTGTATAGAGAATGAGGGAAGGAGATGTGAGAGGGTGTATAGAGAGTGAGGGAAGGAGATGCGAGAGGGTGTATAGAGTGTGAGGGAAGGAGATGGGGGAGGTAGTTATGAATTGATAGAAATATGACGCTTGAAGTCTGAACTCAACAGAACATAGGGTTAAATACTCAAAGCCTTGATTTTTTTCAAACAATTCAAACATTATTATCTCGGTTGTCGCAGACTATGCCATCCTGCTGCGGGAAAGTAACATCTTCTTCTACTGTGTACGGTAGTGGGGATGGTCATTGTATATGTAGTGTTTGTTTTGCATGGTCCCGACTAAGTGGACAGGTGCGAAGATGGCTCCTATTATGTGTAGTATCGTGACACGTACGCACAGTCATGGTCTCACGCACGCACGTACTCACGCACGCACGTACGCACGCACGCACGTATTCTCACCTATTCGTACCGGTGTCTCCAAAATAATTTACGACGTTATGTATACATTGTGTTATATATTATGACCCATATAGCCCGGCTAAATGTCACACTCCGAGTGGCATATCTGTTCATGCGTAATCTGTTGGTTTGGGCAGGCTTAATTGTGTGTACTGTTTATTTACCTTAGATACGGTAATCCGTACATAATTACAGGCAACATGAAAGCGTCGTAGGCGGCGTCCAAGAATGTGTCTTCAGCACGTCCTCGTTACGTCGTTTAAGTCGACAAGGCCACGGTGAGGACATGTTGGCAAGGCCTCGGTGAGGACATGTTGGCAAGGCCTCGGTGAGGACATGTTGACAACACAAGTCACAGTTCGGGTTCATCAGATGCACTATAATGACTGTGCAATCGAAATTCTTTGTACCTTTGTTTGTTTTATTTGTATATATGGTTCAATTTCTCACGTTCGTGTATTATTGTCTGCGATATAGGCCTACAACTAGACGTGTGACCGGTCATTTCTTGTGGGGTCTCCCGGGGGTAGTCACGACGGAATAGGACACGCAAGTCTCATCTGTCGCCATATTGTTGTTATATTATTTTGCCATGTTCCTTCATGATCCTGTCTACGACAACTCGAATGAGCCATGTTTTTGTTCGCATACAGGCGTAACTGTCACAGCAGACACCTTCCTTGTAAATTGTATAGGTTTCCAACCAACACAAACTCATCTATCATGCAGATAAGTTATTATTTTCAAATTGTTTGCGTATTTCAGTAATTTAGACTTTGAATAAGCTTATGGATAGCGAGGGGGAACAGGTGTGTGTGAGCTCATTAAATATCGCTCAAGTCGGACCGCAAACGAGAATCTCTTGCGTGCTGTATTCCGAAGTGGAGACAATGCTGATCGTTGC
>JAODUO010000148.1:455000-472500 GCA_025642075.2 Ridgeia piscesae
TAAGATGCAGTAACTGTGTCACGACCAATTTCAGCGAGTGCTGGCGACTGCGTAGCCTTGCTTGGTCAATTATTCTGCCACAAGCAACAATGTTTTATCGAAGCACGACGCAGGTAAATGTAATTGTACACCTATGTCTTTGAAAGTAATTGTGGCCCGCTTTGATATTTAAGAAAATGTCTACGTTTCGCAGCGTATCGATTGTCTTTCGGCGGTGCACTGTGAATTAGTGAACCTGACGTATCGAATGTCACGCCCAGAACCAGGTAGTTGTGTACCGGTGTGAGCACCTAGATAGCGCCATGCATGGCGATCTGACACCGACATCGTCCACAGTTGACATATAATCACGCACAGCACCCACATTGTGCGCATTCTCACTGAAGACAAGCGTTTTGCACAAGGAAGACAGCGAATAAACATTAGGTATATAACATAAATATATTATATGTGTACATGTGAAATATGTTACGAAAACGCTACAGAATATGCCTTAATAATAAGTCCTATCAATTGTTAATTTATGTTAATACAACACAGTACACAGAATTCTATAGTATATACACAGTGTGACAGTGACAGTCTTACAGCAGTGTTACACCAGTCCAGATCCAAAGTGCAAACAATCACCTATGGATACTTCGAACATGACAACCACGGGCAGCCGGCGTCGTCATGGCAACCGTCAGCAGCCCGACGTTCACCGCAGCAATGTCTGCTGCGTTACATCACGTGACCCTCTTCGGCTCCTGCAGGCTGCAAACCTTGCCTTCCGTTTTAGACATCCACAGCGTCAGACGACACGCGTAGAGCGAGAAGGATGGGCAACAACGAGAGCGGTCTGTCGCCCAGGGAACTCACCGACCTGGAGGGTGTGACGGCGTTCTCGCAGACCGAGATCAAGGACTGGTACAAGCAGTTCCACAAAGGCTGTCCGAGCGGCACGATGACGAAGGAGCAGTTTCGTGCGATGTACGAGGAAGCGTTCAAGACGGGCGACGCGAGTCAGTTCACCGACTGCGTATTCAGCACGTACGACAAGGACGGCAATGGCACGATCGACTTCAGGTGAGCTCAGATTCACTCGGGCAGACTGAACAATGTCCATACAGTGTCGTGTCCATGTTCTATTTGGCTAAGGTTACTTCTGTAGACTGAACAATGTCCATACAGTGTCGTGTCTATGTTCTATTTGTCTAAGGTTACTTCTGTAGACTGAACAATGTCCATATGGTGTCGTGTCCATGTTCTACTTGTCTAAGGTTACTTCTGCAAACTGAACAATGTCCATACGGTGTCGTGTCTATGTTCTATTTGGCTAAGGTTACTTCTGTAGACTGAACAATGTCCATACAGTGTCGTGTCCATGTTCTATTTGTCTAAGGTTACTTCTGTAGACTGAACAATGTCCATACGGTGTCGTGTCTATGTTCTATTTGGCTAAGGTTACTTCTGTAGACTGAACAATGTCCATACAGTGTCGTGTCTATGTTCTATTTATCTAAGGTTACTTCTGCAAACTGAACAATGTCCATACAGTGTCGTGTCTATGTTCTATTTGTCTAAGGTTACTTCTGTAGACTGAACAATGTCCATACAGTGTCGTGTCTATGTTCTATTTGGCTAAGGTTACTTCTGTAGACTGAACAATGTCCATACAGTGTCGTGTCTATGTTCTATTTGTCTAAGGTTACTTCTGTAGACTGAACTATGTCCATACAGTGTCGTGTCTATGTTCTATTTATCTAAGGTTACTTCTGCAAACTGAACAA
Organism: Ridgeia piscesae; assembly: GCA_025642075.2. NCBI lineage: Eukaryota > Metazoa > Annelida > Polychaeta > Sabellida > Siboglinidae > Ridgeia > Ridgeia piscesae. The sequence continues at coordinate 456,773 of JAODUO010000148.1, forward strand.
TGTCCATACAGTGTCGTGTCTATGTTCTATTTGTCTAAGGTTACTTCTGCAAACTGAACAATGTCCATACAGTGTCGTGTCTATGTTCTATTTGGCTAAGGTTACTTCTGTAGACTGAACAATGTCCATACAGTGTCGTGTCTATGTTCTATTTATCTAAGGTTACTTCTGCAAACTGAACAATGTCCATACAGTGTCGTGTCTATGTTCTATTTGTCTAAGGTTACTTCTGTAGACTGAACAATGTCCATACGGTGTCGTGTCTTTGTTCTATTTGGCTAAGGTTACTTCTGTAGACTGAACAATGTCCATACAGTGTCGTGTCTATGTTCTATTTGGCTAAGGTTACTTCTGTAGACTGAACAATGTCCATACGGTGTCGTGTCCATGTTCTATTTGTCAAAGGTTACTTCTGCAAACTGAACAATGTCCATACAGTGTGGTGTCTATGTTCTATTTGGCTAAGGTTACTTCTGTAGACTGAACAATGTCCATACAGTGTCGTGTCTATGTTCTATTTGTCTAAGGTTACTTATGCAGACTGAACAATGTCCATACGGTGTCGTGTCCATGTTCTATTTGTCTAAGGTTACTTCTGTAGACTGAACAATGTCCATACGGTGTCGTGCCCATGTTCTATTTGTCTAAGGTTACTTCTGCAGACTGAACAATGTCCATACGGTGTCGTGTCCATGTTCTATTTGTCTAAGGTTACTTCTGCAGACTGAACTATGTCCATACGGTGTCGTGTCCATGTTCTATTTATCTAAGGTTACTTGTGCAGACTGAACAATGTCTATACGGTGTCGTGTCCATGTTCTATTTGTCTAAGGTTACTTCTGCGTACTGAACTATGTCCATACGGTGTCGTATCCATGTTCTATTTGTCTAAGGTTACTTCTGCAGACTGAACAATGTCCATACGGTGTCGTGTCTATGTTCTATTTGGCTAAGGTTACTTCTGCAGACTGAACAATGTCCATACGGTGTCGTGCCCATGTTCTATTTGTCTAAGGTTACTTCTGTAGACTGAACAATGTCCATACAGTGTCGTGTCTATGTTCTATTTGTCTAAGGTTACTTCTGCAGACTGAACAATGTCCATACGGTGTCGTGTCCATGTTCTATTTGGCTAAGGTTACTTCTGCAGACTGAACAATGTCCATACGGTGTCGTGTCCATGTTCTATTTGTCTAAGGTTACTTCTGCAGACTGAACAATGTCCATACGGTGTCGTGTCTATGTTCTATTTGTCTAAGGTTACTTCTGCAAACTGAACAATGTCCATACGGTGTCGTGTCCATGTTCTATTTGTCTAAGGTTACTTCGGCAGACTGAACAATGTCTATACTGTGTCGTGTCCATGTTCTATCTGGCTAAGGTTACTTCTGCAAACTGAACAATGTTTATACGGTGTCGTGTCCATGTTCTATTTGTCTAAGATTTACTCGTATTGCCTGGATAATGTCTATACTATAACATTGTCCAGGCTATATGGTGACGTGTTTATGTTTTATTCGTCTAATGTTCACTCGTATGAACTAGTCAATGTCTATACGGTGCCATTTCAATGTTCTATATGTCTAACGCTTGCATGCACAAAGTGATCAAAATATATATCATGTCGGTTCCCTGTTCTGTTTGTCTAAGAATCACATTTCCAGAGAGAACAATGGGTAGAATGTATAGTACCCCTATTCTAACGAAATACATGCGGCCACGGCTCACTCGTATAGACTAGACAATGTCTATATTATGTACCTGTTGTACGCCCATACAATGAACTGTTGTTGTTAACTCTTCTCCATTAGACGAAATCGTGGCCCTACAACATGTTTTCGTATGTTAGCGTTACATGCACTAAATCGGGAAACAAATGTACGCAAAATCTATGCAGAAAGCATTTCAACAACGTCGACAGTCGAGACAAAACACCGGTGTTGACAATGAGCTTCGTTGATACACAGCTCTCAGTAGACGTCATTTGTTCACTCATATTACAGGGAATTCCTGCTATCGACCAATCTCTCGACACGTGGTAGCATCGACGAGAAACTGCGATGGTTGTTCCATATGTACGACTTGGATGACAATGGCTACGTCACCAGGAAGGAAGTCACCCAGATGTGTAAGGTATGCTACGTGTCTGGCTTGCACGATGTTTAAGCATTGTGTAAGGAATAGTCCTGGTACAATGCTTCTATAATGAATCCAAAGTGTAGTGTTTTATAGAAGTCACAAACTTATCCGCTAGCCAAGGCACACGCACAAATATGCGACCCCCCACACAGTACGAAAGCACATGCAAGCACTCACGCATGCTACACCCACATACGCACATATGTACACACGCGCACGCGCACGCGCACGCGCACGCGCACGCGCACGCGCACGCGCACGCGCACGCGCACACGCACACGCACACGCACACGCACACGCACACGCACACGCACACGCACACGCACACGCACACGCACACGCACACGCACACGCACACGCACACGCACACGCACACGCACACGCACACGCACACGCACACGCACACGCACACGCACCCCCACACCGCACACGCACACGCACCACCACCACCACCACCGCCGCCACCACCGCCGCCACCACCACCGCCACCACCACCACCACCACCACCACCACCACCACCACCACCACCTCCATCAAAAACAACACGAACAACACTAAAATCGCTATTACTACCTCTCGACCTCCTGGACACAACTAAATTGGCCTGACGAAACCATGGCAACGTGAATTCGTGATAACATGTCTTGCTAATGTGACAATGCGTGACAATTATCGTACACGTCTCACGACAAGGTGGGTGGCGCGTGCACGTGGATAGATCACTCGTGTCACTTCGCAGTTGGTCTTAATGGCTAATCAATGGGTGCGGTCAAAAGTACCAGCGGGTACACAGTGTTTGCAGATTATAAGTATGTGTGTATTTTTGTTAGGTTCACGATGTTTACTAATGTAAGAAATAATGCAGAGTACACATTAATACACATTTACCAAGTAGGTCCAAGAAACAATGTGAAGTGTCGTCGATGTTACTAGTAATTGCTTATGTCACGATCAAAACTACACGTGAGACCTCCGTGAAGTTTTGCCTTTACCAACAAAGTTGATAACGGTTATAAGTGTGAATTGCATAACTATTGCGACATAGCGTTTCTTAAATTAACTATTACTGCAAACATTTGTCATTTTAACATCTTTCCAGTAGTTGTTTTGTCATGAAGAAAATACTGTGAAGCCAGAATTTCAACAAAATATACGACTAAACGTACGTGTTCGGCAGCCATTTTGTCACCACTTGACGTAGGTTTTCCTAAGCAACTGGTCACATGATGGCTGGGTCATTTCTGTTCTGGCCCATTCTGTCGCAGGCGATCCTAGCGATGCGAGGCGATGATGACGCGGTTGTGGCCGTGGCTCCGGACAGACTCGCCCGTGCCGTCTTCAGTACACTAGACCTGGACGGCGACAAACGCATCAACGAATTCGAGTTCATCCTCGGCGCCAAAGGGTCACCTCACATACTCGCCATTCTCGACAAGAACCAACTGCCGGGGCCCGAGGCGAAGTAGAAGGGGCACTTCGCGAGCTGTGGATGGAAACCTGTCTGGCTTCTGTCTAATGGTTGAACATCTTGTGCAATAAAAATACTACTAATATTACCACTACTACTACTACTACTACTACTACTACTACTACTACTACTACTACTACTACTACTACTACTGCTACTACTACTACTACTAATATTATTATTACTCATACTACTACTACTACTACTACTACTACTACTACTACTAGTACTACTATTACTACTACTACTACTACTACTACTACTACTACTACTACTAATACTACTACTACTGCTACTGCTACTACTACTAATATTATTATTACTCATACTACTACTACTACTACTACTACTACTACTACTACTACTACTACTACTACTACTACTACTACTACTACTACCACTACTACTACTACTACTAATAATAATAATGATAATGATAATGATAATGATAATGATAATGATAATGATAATAATATGATAATTTCTATTGCACCCAAATCCTTGGAAACCAAGCTCAGAGGCGCATCAATACAAAATGATTGCTCAATCTCAACGTCAATCAACATTCCGGTTGTCCACAATTTGATTGATATGCCGGTGAACTAATGTGGATAGGCAGGATTAGTACGTTTTTTAAGGACGGCGGAATTAAGAAATATTTTCAACTGCGTTTTACACTAGAAGGACGTATATGCCTAATAGTGGGCGCAGCTACAGAAATACCCTAGTGCTAATATTAGTATTTACAGTCAAAAGTAAATCAGAACTGTATGATCGAAGCTGGATAGGTTTTGTTGTAGGACTACGCAATGCGTGTGTATAATGACTGTATCGTAGAAACAAACGGATATTGATTATTTGATATGCAACACGTATTGATATTGCAATTAGCGATTGATAAATACGTGCAGCGTAGCAGGAAGCTTCATAGAGGAGGCGAGAAAGTTTGTAAAACAAAATACATTAACATTCCGTAAGAGAACAGTATTCGTATGAATTGTTCATTCGAATAATTCTTCGTTATTGTGTGAGGAAAACAAAAGAAACAATTGTTAAGATAATGGTGATAAAATAATTACGATAAGGAATGCCTTAGAGAAATGGTTGAATGCAAGATGATAGGTTTCGGTTATATAATGTTATAGATAATGTTGTCCTGGTCAGTGTTTCGTCATAATCAAGAGGCAGCATTTGCCATATCAAGATTTGCCAGATCAAGATGCAGCTCTTCGACACCAGTGCATATGCTAGTTACGTTTAATAGTAATTGTATATAGAAACATCTGTAAAGTAATTGTCAAACCGTGCCAAAGTGCAAATAACATAAATTGTGTTGTTTGGGTTTCTATGTTCAAGGACTAATACATTATGAACAAAAATATAATTAGCAATTTTGAAACTACATGTATTTCAATTTGTTATATCTGTATGTATTTCGAATTGTGTTTGTGAGTGTATATGCGCACACGTGTGTATGTAGGTCAACTAGACATTATAATATAAATTATCATTAAATTACATGTATGTGGCATATCGTATGCATCCTGCGTGAGTCAATTATTTATTACAAGTGTTCGTTCGGTTAGTATTAATTAACTGGCTGTGGTAAATTTAAAGTTAAAAATGCGCTTTGTGTTGTAATCTGTTAACTGTTTGTTGTTAATATCGGGTCGTTTACTTATCAATTATCCGTAACCATTCCGTGTCCACACCATTTCTTCACTGTGTCATTTAGTATAGAATATAGCACTGGTATTAACTTAAAACAATATATGCATCATTTGTGACGATGGCCTGTAAGATTAGGTTAGTGGTCGTTTTAGTCTTAGTACACGTCTCCATAGATCTATCATCAGATCGTCATTCCTCATCGATTATCATCAATGTACCATTATATTCGTGGTTTATCTAAATAAAGTTTGTTTGTTTGTTTTCTTTGTTTACCGCGCATGCAGCCCGACGATGTGGAAATTGACAAAGCCGATTTGCAAAATAAATCTCTAGTACTTTTTCCCAACGACCACCCACGCCAAGAATATAATATTCGATACTAATTGGAGGTTCTTTAGTGACTTGGTATTTCTCTGCTCTCTCCATACAGTGTGGTCGAGCAGCGCCGCTATTTTGCTTCGATATTTTTAATTGTTTTATGTGGCATCTGAATGATGATATATATTTGTTTCGATTTCATACATGGTGGTACAAATAAGCAATATTTACGGGCAGCTCAGAAAACGTATTTTATTGTATGTGTTACCTATTTAATCCATTTAGACCGCGCCTCCAAAGGTTTGAGAAGCCCTTGTGTGCGCCCATTACGCCGCCTTCCCTTTTCTGTTACCCACCTCAACCGAGAGGTGACGATTAGTAGCAGGAAGTTCGCGAATCAGTTGTACTCCGTCCAACTTGAGGTTTTGGTTAGACTATCAAACAGGTTGCGCCCAAGTTGTGGTTAGCGCGAATTATCTCAGTCTCGGCCGCAGCTGTGGTTACGTTTGAATTGTGTGTAGCCCCCCCCCCAACATGTTATGCGAGCGAAACATTGGAATTAAAAACATTTAAAGGCTATTAAGCAGGCGATGTCCTTGCAATGTATTGACTCTGGTGTTCGGAACACTATATTTAATCAATAAGGATCAGACTAGATTGACATCCTCTGGTGGGAGGTACATTCCTCGGAGTGTTTGTCTAATATATTGTGTCGACATGGTGTTTAATTGGAAACTGATACGGGTTTCTGTGAAGTAATTGTCATGGTCCAATGTGTAATTATTATGAACGGTTTCATACAAGTATTTTATTTAAAAACAGGTGTCCTTAAAACGGATTTGAACTATCCACACACAAATACACACGCGCACACACATGCAAGCACGCATAAGCATACATATCTAATATATCCTGAGAACCTTTAATAATCACGCTATCGCCTGTGCGAATATGTACATAAATATGACTACATATATGTATATAATTTTGTACATAAGTATGTAAGTGTGTATATATGTATGTATATATGTATGCGTATGCATGTACATATGTATGTATGTATGTATGTATGTATGTATGTATGTATGTATGTATGTATGTATGTATGTATGTATGTATGTATGTATGTATGTATGTATGTATGTATGTATGTATGTATGTATGTATGTATGTATGTATGTATGTATGTATGTATGTATGCAAGCATAAATGCATGCATGCATGTATATATATATATATATATATATATATATATATATATATATATATACATACATACATACATACATACATACATATACTTCAATTTAATATAATTATATACACCATTGAATTTCAAACCATTCAGTACTCCATAGTATGTCCTGAGTAGCAGCATGCACAGTTTAGTAGGAAGTGGTGCTCCACGTCACAAGCGCACCATTATGCACACGGCACCATCTTCGACATCTCGCGTGAACTCAGCCGGCATCTCGTTGTCGGTGCTGTCTCGTCCGTGCAGCCAGAATGTTCTCATGGCCCCCTTGCCCTGCGAACAAAAAGACAACACGTGAAAAACCGGAGAAAATCGTCAAGGCAATGCATAATAATACGCGTGACCTAAAATAATACGGACAGGAGAGAAACAGTGGAAAACGGAAAGATATGACAAGGGGTTATTTCCTTCTTATTTTAGTTATTTATTAGTCCATTGTGAATGTGGTATCACCTTGGTCTGTTCTGATAATTACCGGTAAACGAAGGGCAGCGTTTCGTATTAAGGACCTGAAAGTGTAAAATACAAACAAACAATTTGTAACAGAAATTTACGCCTAAATATTAGTGGATTATTCAGAATATGGTGTAAAAGTGGAACATTCTATTGAAAGCTTAATTACCCTGTAAGTTAATATCTTCTTTTTGATACGGATATGAAGACGCTGGCAATAAGCAACATTTCTGGTACGTCATCAATACTTTGTGATAACATCTTAAATATATAGTTTTAGTATGTTCACCAGGTGACGCCACTGTCGAATCAGGATAGCCAAATGAAGATCACAATTATCAGGGTCTTCTCGTTGCCGCGGTACCATGCACTGGACAAGGAGATAACTAAACGCTTACTGCAACTGACTTGGCGAGCCTTGTGAGCTTAACGGAGTCATATAAAAGTGCACTGAAAAACAGCAATATTTACATATTCGAAAATGTACACATGTTATATGTGGTGCTGGCAATCCGTATTGCTATCTTGAAAAAAATTATGCATGGAATCATATCAATTCGCAATTTTGCAGCTAAGCAGCACCCACTTACATAAACATACACACACAAGTTACGATTAGAAATCTTACATATAAATTCTTGCGGCTACTTGCTGCCTCTTACAGAAAACAGCTATTTAACGTGGCTTACGAGGACATAACGACATTGGTTAAGGTGTTGTATGTACATAATAGTTTTGATTGAGACCGCCTATGTTTCGCTTCAGTGTGAAACATTCTTCTGTTTTTATACTGTATCTGGATGTGTTCGTATACAGACATATCTAGATCCTGCACAACTGAATCTATAGTAGCGATATCGAAATGAATTGAAGACACACCTTTATTTTAATGATACCTCTCTCTTTCATCACGAAGCCGCCGACTTGTTCGAGCAGTTCGAAGGTGCGTTCAGACAGCTGTATCTTCATGGTCACCGAGGTACTCTCCATGCGCGAGGCCGTATTAACGGTGTCTCCAAACAGACAGTAGCGGGGCATCTTGATGCCGACGACTCCAGCAACGACAGAGCCGCTGTGGATGCCCGCTCGCAACTATATGCACATAAAGACATTATGACAATTTGAAAACAAGGTTTTACTATGAAAGACAACTTCGTGTATTTATAGGTAGATATTTGTAAAGTAAAAGTGCAAATTTTCAGGAATGCTCGAGACAGCGCAGAAATATATAACACAATTTGGTAGCATTCGGTTGAGCGACATCGCAACTGCGTGTCTTCAAGGTGTTTTTATAAATCATCCGCACTTCCTGAATAGAACAAATATCCGGATTATCGCTTAAGATCTTTAGCAGCACCCCCTTCTCGTGTTTCCGTGTTAAATCCGATAGGACCGTATTGTTGAAATTCACGAAAGGTCTCCAACAACACTACACGATTGTCAAAAGTCAAACGTTGGTAGGTATATATGGGCTCGGCAGGTGTAGGCTCTCCCGCAGTGAGACAGGCAACATAACGCACCCACCTGCAATCTGTCCCCGGGTCTGTGCCTGATCTGGAAGCGGGATGCCATGACAGCCAGGTCGACAGCCATGGCCGCGATCTCGCCGCTGTGCGAGATCCCGTTTGGTTGCGGAAGGCCAGAGATCACCATGTAGGCATCGCCGATGGTTTCTACCTGAGCACAAGAGTTGGTCAATTGACATGGTTAGGAAGTGCATGTGAGTATGTGACGCCGTTGTCAGCCATCTTGCTTCCCAAAATTGATTTACGAGCAGGGATTACGCTTTACGTTAGGAACGTGCATACCTACGTCACATTTGGCGGCAATTCAAGTTAACGTAGTTGAACTAATATGGCGACACAATCATAATACGTAACAATAGGGTAATTAATATGGCCGCCGTGCGTCACATAAAATTTACCTTTTAGCATAATAGTCGAGTTGCCGTCCTATTATATACTCTAGGGAACCTGGAAAAATGATTGGTCGAGTAAGGATTTTGCTGAATCATATAGATTAATTATGTGTCCCTGAACTCAAATCCGTAGGATGGCAACGCGCCATCCAACTCGTAGGAACCAGGCAAATCCAAGATGGCTACCGTGATCCTGGTAAAGTACAAAACGTGTTCATCTTTACACTACAACATGCTATCAACATAATTTTAATATCTACACGTATGCAACCATTTACATTGATGCTTGCCTATGAAAATCGACTAATATTCAAAATGACCGCCATGTTAACCGATTCGTACACACTTGTACTGCCTTTATTATACGTGAAATAAATGCATGCAATGTTTCAACATATGAGGAATTCAATGTAATCATTTCCAATTTTGTCCGACTATGGCTACGTGACACAAATTCAAAATGGCTGCCACGTCAACTAAAAAAAAGCAAAAATTGACCATAAATTGTTACTCGATAATCCTAGAAACATGATTATATAATAATGAGTTCAGTGGGTGTTTCCCAGTTATTTTCTATGGGTGTAAATTGGCAATAAAACATTTGTTAAAAATTGTGACGTTTATAATATAACGTTAACCTACAGTTCTTCTTTAGCAATGAGCATTCATCGTGAGAGTGTAGTAATCAGGAATAAATCTGTATCATACATGTACAACATTTGAAAGTACAACGTAAGAAGTATTCAGTTATATAATTGCTGAAACAGACTGAGCATTTGTTTACAATAACAAGTTTCATTTTGACATTGACAGAATGTATATCATTAACCAACGGTATTTGAAACATATATCATTGGCATTATGTTCTCATAGAAATGGTTAGTATTCATTCTCTCTTGTCCCCCTCTTTTATGTCCGCCGTACTGTCACCTTCATCATCAATATCATATCTAGATTAATTCCCATCGTGTTTTGTGAAAGGATGGCTTCACCACCACAAACGCAGTACGATGTACAAGACAATCCTACAGAATGGCAGCTACCTGCATGACTGCTACAAGCTTTCCCAACAGCTTTACACTGACAGTTGATAACGTCCATAAGGGCAAGGGTCAGCTGGTTCTCTTGCAATGCGTGGAGTTGGCACATACCCTGTACCACTGACAAAACTGCCATCTATAAGCAGGTATGTTAACAGAAGGCGGAGTTTGCTGGTCTGCTGCCTTTCAGAGCATGACTTGATAATGTGCTCGCATGATGTGATATGACAGATTAGCTTTCCCTCTGGTTCTTTGTTATGTAGGGCGCTTACCTAACAGAAACCATGCTTTTGTCTGCGAGCAGATACATTTATGTACAGTCTCTATCAACTGTTCGAGTGTAGCACCCTCTTCACCGAACACAGTGTAGAGACCAGAATGGTCGACAGATTCCAGTACCTTCAGCGTCATCGCTTTGCCATAACCAAATGGATAGGACACAGTACCACAGCCTGACACTGCATGTGTACCATGCAGTTGCAGGGATTTTGCACCAAGGAGGGAAGAACTGTCAGTGAAGTTGAGGATAGCCCAACACTATCGATCTAGCTGCAAACTCCACACCCAGAAGATTAACTAAGCAAAGACGTCAGTGTCATCGCTGATCACTCACTATGCTCTCCACTCTTCAAACAATCGTCACATTTTTGCCCATATTGAAATTGGAGAGAACACTGACGACAGTCTTCTTACTTGCTTTGCTATTCATGATGGCAACGCGGCATGGGAGCTTGCTTGATGTTGTGATATCATAGTCAACAGCCTCTTCACCTGCATGCCGGATTCGTTCATAATCGTTTGTTGGCGTCTCATCATAGCGATCGAAGATGATACGTACTTTTGTTGATTGGTACTGACTGAGGCTGTACTTTATATTATTGGCGAGATCTATCGATTGGTAATGACGTAATTTGTCCTTCGTAGTGTTGTCGAAATCCAGCACATGACCAAACAATATGATATAGAATGTGTTGGCCATCGACGATTACTAAGTTTGAAGCAGCTGATATAAGAGTTTGGAGACGAGAGTGGATTTTGTCCCTGTCCTCAAATATCCATAGTCATCATTGATTGGTGCAGGAACAACGCACAGTTCATAGTCAGTCATAGTCAAGGAGTGTTTGAAGTTCGACTTGCCGGTACCGACCTACCGTGATGAGTCGACTGGAGAGTGATGCCATAGCCTAGAGCGTCTTGTCACCTATGGCCACGCCATGTCTAATTGATTCAGTGGAATGGTGAGGTTTGGCAGGCCAACTCGATGCGGCCATTTTGAATTTGTGTCATATGATCCATCTTGGATTTGCCTGGTTCCCACGAGTTGCCCAAGGATGGCGCATTGCCATCCCACGTATTTGAGTTCAGAAACACATAATCTATATGATTCAGCAAAAAACCTTACACGACCAACCATTTCCAGGTACACAAAATAGCAACTCGACTATTACGCTTCCTAATCAGTGAGTAGTGCGCGTCGTATTGCTATATTATTTTCAATTGCAACTTTTACGACAAGGTTGAACCTGATCATGCATGACGACAGTGTGGCGCTAACCTCTTCTTCCGCATAATAAAGAATGATCACCCAGTATTTAGTAAATTATTTACCTATCAAGAAACGTATTTGTTTTCTCCGTATATTTTGGGTGCTTCTCGCAGCCTTTTTCGAAGAAAAAAGTGATCAGTTTTCGTTTTTGACCAATTCGCTTTGAGGTGTCTTGAATTTGCAATGTGTGTGTGAATGTGTGTGTGTGTGTGTGTGTGTGTGTGTGTGCGTGTGGTGCGTGCGTGCGTGCGTGCGTGCGTGCGGGCGTGCGTGCGTGCGTGCGTGCGTGCGTGCGTGCGTGCGTGCGTGCGTGCGTGAAATGCGAACGCTTGCTTGCACACCTGTTTGATAAATCCCCTATTAATACAAAATACAACAGCAAAACATTGATCGATCAATGTGCACGTGAGAGGTGTGGTAACGCACACTACACGCACGAGTGACGTCATTATCACACACATTACTCCACTACCAGCCACAGTACCGGAAATGACGTCCAACACCAACCTTGTAGACGTCGTGTTTGTCAACGACGGCGTCAAACGTCGTGTACAGGTCGTTGAGCATGGCGACGATCTGTAGCGGCGTAGACTCGGCCGAGAGAGCCGTGAAACCGACGATGTCGGAGAAGAAGATGGTAACGCTGTCGAATGTCTCCGGAGCGACCGTCTGGCCGGCGGCGAGCTGACGAGCCACGACCGCCGGCAGCATCTTGTACAGCAGCGACTCCATGTTCTACGCAACAATTCCGCAGTTGACGACATGCACGCGGATGATTGGCTGATTTGTTACAGACACGATTTATGTCCGTTATTCGTAAAATATAGTAATTTAGTAGTAATTGTAAGACTTCTATAGTTCCTATATCTTTGAAAATTCAAGCGCAGGTTCGCAACAAACAAGACAATTTGGCGTAATCATAAACGAAGTCAGACAAGCGTCGTCATTGGTGTACAGAACCATAGAAAATGTAACTTCATTTGACACTACAAAACCGACCAGATAATTTCAGAAACACTGGGTGAGGAGTGTTAAACAAACCAACGATATAAATAAGAAATAGGTCCTGTTATAAACAAAACAACGACGACTCCAACAACTAGTACATGTAATAATGATAATTTGACACCGATTTTTAACTTCTCTGTTCAACAATAATTATTCCTTTGCCATATTCAATTATTATTTTTATTGTGTGTGTCTTCGAGGTTTCGTTTGCTATATTTTTTCGAACCATCTATTCATAATATTTACTCGCAATACACTATCCCCATAATTACATTTTGGCAATGTCCACTGGCAATGTGGCGAACCTTCAAGGCGTATAATTACATTTCGACTACATGTACTTGCACCGTGTCATCTGTGACGTACCTTCAAGGCATATAATTACATTTCGACTACATGTACTTGCAACGTGTCATCTGTAATGTACCTTCAATGGGTATAATTACATTTCGACTACATGCACTTCCAACGTGTCATCTGTGATGTACCTTCAAGGCGTATAATTACATTTCGACTACATTCACTTGCAACGTGTCATCTGTGACGTACCTTCAAGGCGTATAATTACATTTCGACTACATGTACTTGCAACGTATCATCTGTGACGTACCTTCAAGGCGTATAATTACATTTCGACTACATGTACTTGCAATGTGTCATCTGTGACGTACCTTCAAGGCGTATAATTTCATTTCGACTACATGTACTTGCAACGTATCATCTGTGACGTACCTTCAAGGCGTATAATTACATTTCGACTACATGTACTTGCAACGTGTCATCTGTGACGTACCTTCAAGGCGTATAATTTCATTTCGACTACATGTACTTGCAACGTGTCATCTGTGACGTACCTTCAAGGCGTATAATTACATTTCGACTACATGTACTTGCAACGTGTCATCTGTGACGTACCTTCAAGGCGTATAATTACATTTCGACTACATGTACTTGCAACGTGTCATCTGTGACGTACCTTCAAGGCGTATAATTACATTTCGACTACATGTACTTGCAACGTGTCATCTGTGACGTACCTTCAAGGCCGTGTTGAGTTCGTTCGTGCGGTCATCCACGAGTTCCTCCAGCCTCGACACGTAGCCGTCCACCGACTCCATCATGCAGTCGAGGACGCTCTGACGGGCCGGGTTTGCCGCGCTCACCTTCGACACGATGCCGACAAACGTGGGCCGAGTGAGCGGGTCTCGGGCCAGAGCCGCCCGGGCCACGGCGGCGAGAGACACCGGCAGCTCGGCGGGCAGAGACGGCGTCAGGCGGCCGAGGCTCACCTGAGTGAGAGTTTTAGAAGGATCAGGATCAGTTAATTACTTGCAGCCTTTCTGGCCTGAGTCACCTAAGTGATTGTTTTAGAAGGATCCGGATGAGATAACTATTTCATTTCAATTCACTTTATCGTCCGTAGAAGGATATTCATCATACAACTCACGATCATATTTAAAATATGTAGACGATTGTCAAAGAAAAGGAATTAAATTCAAAATACAACCAATAGGTATCAATATTTCCAACTTTCAGGCCCTGACTCACATAAGTGTGTGTTTTGGAAGGATAATAATCAAGTAAATTACATGCAACCTTTCTCCCCGGGCTCACCCAAGTGAACGTTTGATAGAACGATAAGAATCAATTTATTATTTGCAACTTGTCGGCCCGGGCTCACAGAAGTATTTTAGAAAAATAACAATCAATTTATTACTAGCAATGTGTTGGGACGGACTCACCTAACTAAGTGTTTTAATTACTTGTAACTATTCGGCTGAGACTCGTCTAAGTAAGTGTTACAGGGGAATATGAAGCAACCTTTCAGTTGGACTGTATATAAACATTCACAATAAAATCCATAAATCCACACAAGTAGCATAATTTGATGCGTTTTATGATAAAACCTGTATATTATAATTACATTGCTCTCTTTCCTTAAAACGCTTAAAATATACTCCAATAATAACTATAAATCAATTAGTTACATAATTAAAATACATAATTTTAAAAATTAACTAAGCATGCAGACCTAACACATCGTTGCGTGTTCTGACAATGTAGTAAACATCTGTGATCGACATAGGACCAGGTAACTCGTTGAATAAACTCGAGTATTTTATATACTATATTACAGTCAACATACGCTTTATACGTCATCATAAGTTTGTTTTACACAATTCATTACGTCTGCGTGCAGCGTCGCTGAACTCTCACCTCCGACAGTATCTCGCTCGGTTTCATCGTGTCGCGCTGTCGCCAGAAGGGCGGCTTGCGGCTGAAGATCTCGATCATGAGGATGGCATAGCTGTAGGCGTCCGACTGTCGACTGGGGCTGGCGGCGTGCGACGACTGTAGGAGCTCCGGGCTCGTGTAGAAGCGCTCGGCGGCCATTCGGTCCTCGTCGCACAGTCCGCTGTTGGCCGCCTGCCAGTGGAACAAGACCCGCTGTCCCTGCACGCGCTCCAGCTTGTTGAACTCCCAGTCCCCGATCTTGACCGTCCATCGGGCGTCGATGAAGCAGCAGGACGGAGACAGACACCCGTGGACAATGTCCCGCGAGTGCAGATATGCGACGCCGGCCGCTATGTCGCACGACATCGAGAACTTGAAGTTGTCATTCAGGTGGTACTTGGCGTCGTGGATGACGTCGCGCAGCTGTCCCTTGTCGCACTGCTCGCTGACGATGTAACAGCGCGAACGACGCTCGACGACGCCGTAGAAGTGCAGGACGTTCACATTGCACACGTTGTCCCGCATCCACAGCAGCAGTTTCCGCGTCGCCAACGTGAGGCGCACGCTCGGCACGCGCCTACACGGACGCAGCGTGACGTTCTGGCCGCGGAACGTCCCCGTCGGCGCGACGTGCAACGGCGAACGACCCCGGCTATCGCCCACGCCGCCGAACGACG
>JAODUO010000148.1:477500-565524 GCA_025642075.2 Ridgeia piscesae
AAGGAAGCACTACTAGACACTACTGTCACCAAGGAAGCACTACTAGACACTACTGTCACCAAGGAAGCACTACTAGACACTACTGTCACCAAGGAAGCACTACTAGACACTACTGTCACCAAGGAAGCACTACTAGACACTACTGTCACCAAGGAAGCACTACTAGACACTACTGTCACCAAGGAAGCACTACTAGACACTACTGTCACCAAGGAAGCACTACTAGACACTACTGTCACCAAGGAAGCACTACTAGACACTACTGTCACCAAGGAAGCACTACTAGACACTACTGTCACCAAGGAAGCACTACTAGACACTATTGTCACCAAGGAAGCACTACTAGACACTACTGTCACCAAGGAAGCACTACTAGACACTACTGTCACCAAGGAAGCACTACTAGACACTATTGTCACCAAGGAAGCACTACTAGACACTACTGTCACCAAGGAAGCACTACTAGACACTACTGTCACCAAGGAAGCACTACTAGACACTACTGTCACCAAGGAAGCACTACTAGACACTACTGTCACCAAGGAAGCACTACTAGACACTACTGTCACCAAGGAAGCACTACTAGACACTACTGTCACCAAGGAAGCACTACTAGACACTACTGTCACCAAGGAAGCACTACTAGACACTACTGTCACCAAGGAAGCACTACTAGACACTACTGTCACCAAGGAAGCACTACTAGACACTATTGTCACCAAGGAAGTACTACTAGACACTACTGTCACCAAGGAAGCACTACTAGACACTACTGTCACCAAGGAAGCACTACTAGACACTACTGTCACCAAGGAAGCACTACTAGACAATACTGTCACCAAGGAAGCACTACTAGACACTATTGTCACCAAGGAAGCACTACTAGACACTACTGTCACCAAGGAAGCACTACTAGACACTACTGAGAATTGTTTACCAATAATTTTGTGGAACAACTTGACAATGAACCACACTGGAAGAGCTCAACAAAAGCCACTCACCGATGGAAAATTCCTATAATTATGAAATAATTAAGCATGGAAACCTTGCACTATTGCAACACCTGTATGAACGTCTTTGCCTCTGTTGAAAAGAGGGTGCGGCTCCCAACGATATCTAATAACTACCAGGTACATTATAAAAACAAAGGTGGTCGTAGCGATTGCAACAGTCACCGCGGTATCTCTCTGCTGAGTGTCGGGAGAAAGGTTTATGCACATGTTACACTGGCTAGACTGCAGATCCTGGCTGAACGGATCTATACAGAGTCGCAAAGTGGCTTCAGAAGTAAAACAACCAAAATAAACAGAATGCCTATGTAAGAGTTTCCTTCCCAGTCCTACCCTTTCGCAAAACAAAATGATTCATTCAAATATGCTTAAACTAGAAATGCCCTACTTCTGTCGCTGGTGCAGCATAAATGCAATGAAAATCTCATTATGCTCACTGTGCATGATGGTTAATGGCTATATTAAGGATTCAAAATAATAGTTGCCCGGTTACTAAACAAGGGGCAAATTCCATTTTGTTTTTATTTTTATCTTGGCATCACTTTCGTAAGGGGTGAGTTGACCATGATTTCCTTTTCCATTATCTTTTTTCTTCCTCTCACTTTTATCTTACAATGGTCTGTGTCAGCAGTAGTCTCCATTTCCTTCTATCTATCATTTCCATTCATCTCCCACTCTTTCCCATCGCAATTTCGGTCTTCCTCGCCTCCATTTCCTTTCCACTTCCTGGGTATCTGCTCTCTTTGCCAGCTTTTCATCTCCCATTTGTTTTCCACATGACCAGCCCATGTACAATTTCTTCTTAGAACTTTCCTTCATTCCAACCTACACTCTCATTTCATCGATTTTCTTTTATCAGATCTCTTAACTCCCACGATTATTCTTACCAGATAGTTTTTCGCAAACCTGGATCTTCTCCTGTTGTTTCTCTGTTAGTGCCATCGTCTCTACTGCGTTCATGTATGCCGGGGTAACACATGAGCTGAGCACATTTAATTTACCTTTACCTGATTTGCGTCTATCTCCCATCACCCTTCGCCTTTCCTCAAAGCGGTTGCCTGGTAGTAATCCTCATTGAAACCAAAGCAATTAATCGTGTGGATATTGCACTGGGAAAATGTTATTTCTTATCATTAATTTATCAATTGTAATACGCAACGTTACATGTCGTGAAGCTACTGGTTGAACGCCAACGCTACCTCATCTGTCGTAAGGTAGGGATGTTTAATTATTGTTTCATCAGAGTGACTACATGTTGGTATTTATCATTGTCTTTGTCAGCAGGTTTGGGAGAGTAGCGTGAAGAATGTGATGGCTGGCTATAGGCTGATGCTTTGGGTTCGTGTCTCTTTAATTATGTGTCGTTTCTCTCCTACTTTCTAATATTGACGCCTTCTGTGAATGGTTTTGCTGAACTGCCAGCTACATTGGTCATTGAACTTGGATTTCATGTAGGTATTCATTTTAAGCGAGTTGGGTTTGAATTATATATATATATATATATATATATATATATATATATATATATATACACACACACACACATACAGAGTTTGTTTGTTTGGTTTTCGTGTGGCACTTCCAATGCAAAATCCTGGCTAGGCGCCTGAGCTGTAAGAGGACTACCTCCAGACTGTTTGAGATCCGTAGCGCAGCGATGCAAAAAGGGACATGTTTTGGCTCCATCTATCGTCGGCATATTCGTTTCGATGATGTTATCATACGCCTTTGGTTCATCCACGAGGGTGTCTACTTACTCACAAGAACTCACGGAAAGCTGTTTAACCACGCCCGGCTGAAAGTGATACAAAGGTGCGTCGAGTCCTCATACGACAAATGATCTTTGCAGTTGATGCTCACACTTCAGAAACTATTGGACAGGTTCTCCCACGCCTGTAACGAATTTGGATTGACTGTCAGTGTAAAAAACGAACGTTATTGGTCAGGATGTCATAGCACCATTATCAAACAACATTGGCAATGTGACACTTTATGTCGTTGATCAGTTCACATATCTAGACTCAACAAGCACAAGTAATTTGTCCCTAGATGCTTAATCAATATGCGCATATCTAAAGCTGCAGCTACCATGTCAAAACTGGAGAAGATAGTGTGGAGCAACACACATTTGACAGAAAACACCAAGCTAAGCACCAAAATGCTACGTCCATCCATCTTGATGGTGTACGGAGATAAGCATCTGGTCACATGATGGAGTGGTCATTTGTTCCAACGTTTTCCGAAGGGTGGGAATGTTTCACCTGAGTAGGGTTTCGAACAAATGTCCACCTACATAACAAAGCAATGTATGGATACTTCCGGAAACCGTCTTTTGTGTCTCTAACTATAATATAGTTATCCGGACTCCGAAGGGTCTGTGTCTCTGTGTATATAATGAAGCTATCCGGAGGGTGGTTATTTTTGCTACTTAGCACAATGCAGTAGATCATCTCCTTCACCCATTACTCCACGTGTCATAGTCACCGTCGTTGGATAGTAAAGTGGCCACATTATGCAAGTAATTGGCACAGTCTCCTCCAACAATCCGGCGTAATTAGTGCCTGTGTCAGTATAGACTCTACGTGATGGTGGAGACGTTAGCTACTTGTGCTGTTACCAATACAAAGCACTGCAAGCGATACACTTCAATGGTCTATTCCATTACAATATGACGTAACACTTCCTTGTGATATGTTCACATGGACTGTGACATTCGTGTTCTCGTGATAAATAATGTATTCAATAATTTGCGTAGTGTTTACTATATAATGTCGTATTCACGCTTCTGTACTGTAATGTTGATGATATTAAACGTTCAAGCAACCAGGCATTCCTTGATATTTATTTCCTCGTGATTGTAAATGGGTGAATTCCAGCTCCACTGCTCTCGTGTAGCTCCTGTTGTAGTTGATTGAAAGTGTACGCTATTGACAGATCCTGTCCACATTTCACCTCCCTCCAACATTCTAAAACCCGTCTCCGTGTAGTCCCATGCTGTATCCATCGTCTTCCCCTTCCCCTGCGGCATTGGTGGTTCTCCAGCACTGCTCTGTTTGGTAGCCTGGTTCTTCTCGTTGTTACCAATAGACCAGTCCACATCGTTCAACTTCTTTGTTCATACATAATTATATTCTCGTTCGCATGGCCGCTATGCTGATCTCTTCCGCCAGGTTATACTTCTTTCAGATATCCATCTGAAAGATGTACGACAATTTTCTCCGGTAATTCGTCGGACACTCTTCTATTGTTGTTATTGTTGTTATTATTGTTGTTACTATTGTTGATATTGTTGTTGTAGTTGCTTTGGCAATTGTCATCACCATCGTCATCAGACCACACAAATGTGTTTCGTTTTCGCGTCTGTCATTTAGAATGAATTGCACGACAATTTTTTTTCCTAAATGAACGCTCGAAACTACAACAATATATAATAGTGCATCGTTCACTGTAATTCGATAATGCATATTGTACCTTCGTTAAAATTGTTCCTTGGCGACACTATATCCTCAATGAACAGTATATATATATATATATATATATATATATATATATATATATTTATTTATATATATATCCCGCTGACCCCACCTAGTGGGAAAAGGCGAAGAAGAAGAAGATATATCCCAATGAACGATCGTACAATGACAATATGAAATATAATTATATATATATATATATATATATATATATATATATATATATATATATATATACATAACGCAATAGCTTAACGACACTATACACATTCCTGCAGTCTTCAGTCGTGTCAACGGTGCTACCTGAACTCGTCCTGTCGCCTCTACAGTCCGGTCGCGAGGCTGGCGGTAGACATCTATTTAACAGCAGTCATTTCCTTTTGGCGCCTCGTGATTTCTCGCACGATTTATAATTCGCGTCTAATGTGTAGTTGTAGATGTACACAGGAAATTGACGAGAGGTTGACATGTGACTGCTACGGTTCTTGACAAGCGCCATATACCTGATTCACGTGAATTCACGTATGTGAACCGAGAATAACACTGACGCGCATTGGTACTGGGTCAATGGCTGCGACGCACTAAACAAATTGTCTTTTGCTCTTGTAGCGCCAAGAAATGGGTAGTGCAATTTAGTCATTCAATTATCGATCGCCTGGTTAAGTGACCGTAATTCATTGATCAGAAATGCTACCTAAGTATAGAGTGTTTCGTGTGCAGTATTGTATACGTGACAACGTATCCAAGCGACGTTTCTTACCAATCCCATTCACGTACGTTTCATCCTTGTTTTGTTGCTATGTCAAATATTATTTTTCGTGTTGAATATTTAACACGCATAATGGTTAGTTTTATTATGTTAATGTTATATTTGTTGTATAAAAATAAGTTTGGGTGATCGTTTCTGATATTCCGAAGTGCATCGAACAAAACAGTCGAATCATTCTATCACTTGTATGTTTTACTGGCCATATAACTCAATTGGGTTGTTTACTGCGAAGGAATTCTGCATACTGTAAAGAAATTACGCGACCTCGTCGACACGTAACTGCTGATTGCACCCGAACCAAGGACCACCGGACTATCAACACAATAACGAAAACACGGTGATCGTAACACAGCATGAATACGCTTGTCCTTCTATGAACCAAGTGTGTCACAGGATTTGGCGATCGTGGTCTTCCAAACCGAACGGTCGTTTATTGTTTTATATGTTCATTTATGTTCTTTCCACACACTAAGTTTATTAACCACCTTCCTTTTGTAGTTGACTGTCCTAAGGACTTCTTCATTGATTTTCTAAATTAATCATGGGTGTTCCCGTTGAGCAGCCTCTAGTGCTCCGAGAACAGACATGTGCATTCGTTCATATATAAACATACGTTCGTACGTATCACTTCACACGTTTACACGTGGGTGCAGCGTCATCAGTAAATCTGGACGCTTTGTTCGGGTTAATCGTTTGTTCTATGGTAAGGTGTACAACAATACAAGTTCAAGTTCCACTGCTCGGCCGTGTGTTTCCTCTAAACATAATTTACAACGATACATTTCGTTCAGTGAGGTTCTCATCCTTCCCTCAATATCCATGATGCTGAAAGGGACAATTTCGGGTTTAGCATAAATGAACGCGGCTGTGTTGCTTATTATCAAAACGGACGAGGATCACTCTGCATCTTTTAAACAAGATTTAACAAGATACAATACAATACAATACAATAAAACTGTATTGTCCCGGACCGGGAAATTCATTTTGCAGGGTTCGTCATAAAAATATAAAATACAGGAGTAGAGAAATAAAAATACAGATAAATGCATTATTAAAACAATATGTAAAAAAATGTCATACAAGACTAATCTATAATATAATTTAAAATTATAGTTATAATTATAATTGTGGTCGATAATGTGCTTATCGTTGAAAAGTCGTACAGACATTGGAATGAGCTCCAGGTTTGTGGACAAGGAAGCTTTTGGCTTATCGAGAGTCCTCTGAGAGAAAGAGTACTTTCTTATATATGCAATGCATTATGCCCTCTGGTTACACCACCTTCTTTTAGTTTGAAGAAAATATGTCTATCGATACCTTCATACCTCTTAAATAGCTTAAAGACCATCTGTTGCATTCGATTCGTCTTTGCTGGGATTTGAGATAAGTATTGACACTTGATGAAGCATTACAACCGTTCCATTCTGAATGCTTCACAATGCGACCGATTGTGTTTGTTGTAGACCTTATCTGAGAGACACCGGCAGCAGAACATCGGTTTCGGCAAGCTCTTGCTACCAAACCAAACCAAACCAAACCAAACCAAACCAAACCAAACCAAACCAAACCAAACCAAACCAAACCAAACCAAACCAAACCAAACCAAACCAAACCAAACCAAACCAAACCAAACCAAACCAAACCAAACCAAACCAAACCAAACCAAACCAAACCAAACCAAACCAAACCAAACCAAGCCAATAGGAATCTGTCAAAGACCCAATGAGTAAGTCAATATTTTATGGTAAGGCCTAAATGAGATTACTGCGTTGTGTAGTACACCGGTAAATGAACTGTTTGTATTTTCAAGGCATACGTCACATAAAATAGTATCTTCTTACAATAGTAAACGTACCATGACACACCTTCATTGCTTCAGTAATATGAACGAGGGCACGAAAAATAATAACAATTATATTTCTTATTTGATCAAGTCAATTGTTTTATTTGACTGCACTACATAATTGGAATCAATCAACATTTCATCCGCCAATAAGTTACCAATTAATGGACAATTAATTGGTAACTTATTGGCGGATGAAATATTGATTGATACCAATTATGTAGTGCAGTCAAATAAAAAAATTGACTTGATCAAATAAGAAATATAATTTTATAATCTTCGGTTGTGAGGTAAAATATACCTTTTCATACTTGCGATACTGAATCTTAAACACATGTATTCAATACCAACTAGACGTGAGAGACTTACCATCTACATCAACTAGACGCGAGAGACTTACCATCTACATCAACTAGACGCGAGAGACTTACCATCTACATCAACTAGACGCGAGATACTTACCATCTACATCAACTAGACGTGAGACACTTACCATCTACATCAGCAAAGGTAGTCAAACAAGCGATAATTAGCAAAATCAACATGACATGTGTTGTCCTATATTTGTATGGGACGTAATTAAACTACTATTGTAAATAATTATCTTTGGCCTATGTCGAACCAAAAATATGGAACACCCTTATCTTGAATAACAGTCCACAATACTCTGCCACTTTACACATCTTTAGAAACGTGTGAAACATCTGCTTCTACATAACCAGTAACATACCCCTTGTTTCTGCTTTGAATGTATTGCTATGTCATGTTAATTTGCTATAATTTTAATACACATTTAGTTAAAGCCAACTTAGTAGTTACAAACGCCCATCGATGTATTTTTATTTTCATTTAGTGGTACACTTGTAATGCACTAATTTTAATGAACTAGTTACACTATTATGATGGTTTTGTTTTGTGTGGTTTTGTTTTCACGCATTATTAGTTTTTCACGAACTTTAGTAGTATACCAATAAGGAAAATAAGCACTGTTGCTTGATTCCAGTTGTTACATCGTGTAATGTCCAGAGGTGTGTAATTATTACTTTATTATTGTTGAGCAACTACATGTACTTTTTATATATATATATATATATATATATATATATATATATATATATATATATATATATATATATATATATATATATATATATATTGTGTGTGTGTGTGTGTATGTGTGTGTAACAATTAAGTTATTATTATTATTATTATCATAGACACAACAGGCAATAATCGTGAACGGGGGACGTGCAATTGTCATAATGATAACAAGCGGCCGCCGAAGGTTTATGGCGAAAATGCGATTTCAAACAAGTAAGTGTTGATTTTTGCATGAAACGTGGCTATTATTTCAGATGGTGTTAGTTTGATCAAAAGCTTATTCTAAGTTGTGTATACAGCCAGTAGGTAGTAGCCAGCTACAACAAATAATGCGATTTTACTGTAACTACGTCATTGTGGATCCACGCTGTGCAAATTGGTCGAGAACGCACACGCGGTGTGACAAGATAGCAACATCTGACGACATGGTCGATCGACACCTATGCAAATCGCTCGTGCTTTGATCATACGTACATGTATCACTGTGACAATTGCGACAAGGCGAATGTCGGAGAGAGCTATACTTATTACACTAGCCCGTAACCAGGACAATGACAAATAGCTGACCGAATTATAAACAAGGTATGAGTCAGTGGTGTAATGCAGAACATAAATGATGTATTGCTATATGTCAGTAATGGGATCGTAAAATGTACGTTACACAACTGAGAACGACACACGTACGTGGTACACCACGAACTTGTTTGTTGACGTACATACGCAAGGACGTACATAAGCAAGGACGTACATACGCAAGGACGTACATAAGCAAGGACGTACATTCGCAAACAGCACACACACACACACACACACACACACACACACACACACACACACACACACACACACACACACACACACACACACACACACACACACACACACACACACACACACACACACACACACACACACACACACACACACACACACACACACACACACACACACACACACACACACACACACACACACACACACACACACACACACACACACACACACACACACACACACACACACACACACACACACACACACACACACACACACACACACACACACACACACACACACACACACACACACACACACACACACACACACACACACACACACACACACACACACACACACACACACACACACACACACACACACACACACACACACACACACACACACACACACACACACACACACACACACACACACACACACACACACACACACACACACACACACACACACACACACACACACACACACACACACACACACACACACACACACACACACACACACACACACACACACACACACACACACACACACACACACACACACACACACACACACACACACACACACACACACACACACACACACACACACACACACACACACACACACACACACACACACACACACACACACACACACACACACACACACACACACACATATATTTGTATATCATTGATACAATTCCGTTTTTTACTGAGCACAAAACACATTTTACTTGCATACGTGTGTATGTACGTGCGTGCGTGCGTGCGTGCGTGCGTGCGTGCGTGCGTAGCATGTACGCTACAGATGGATAACTTCGGTTGCTCTCTGGCGTTTGTGCCTGATTGCTCGGTAATGGACTATACAAAATAAGTCATGTGTTATGTTATTATATATATATATATATATATATATATATATATATATATATATATATATATATATATATATATATTTATACCTTTGGATGTTTTCAGTTAAGTTTGGCTCATCATTGCCGCGTAGACGTCCTTAGACAGCAAATATTTCCCAAACAATGGCGTCCTCCTCAGTATTTTTCAAGTTTCATGAGGCAATTGCCATATATTGAAACCGTTCTATCCGTGAAGTGGATTAAGAAGGTCACCTGGGTTAGGCAAACAACCATGCACGATGGGGGTACCGACTGATTCAAGTGTCTTGTCTGATGGCGAGCAGATTCAGAATAGTTGTTGATGAAGATCGCTGACCTCAGTATTTACGTCGAAGTTAGTTTCAAGATATATATATATATATATATATATATATATATATATATATATATATATATACGTATATATATATATATATATACGTATATATATATATATATATATATATATATATATATATAATATATATATATATATATATATATATATATATATATATATATATATATATATATATATATATATATATATAAACAAAGTTGTAAGATATAATTTATACAATTATGCATTGTCACGATCGTGTAACATTGTTACTTATCGTTTAGCTTGTGTAACATATCCATATGACTACTCACGCACCTTGTCAGAAGACGAAGGAAAGACGGACACGGCTAACGTCCGCAGATTTTCCTCCGCGATGTGTTCGACGTCCGCCGTCACAGCCAGCCACCAGCAGCACCTTTCTTGTTCAACACGACTGGCCGAGTCACCAGCAATGATTACCTTGGTGCCAGCGGTCAAGAAACGGTGTCGCCGCACCGGATGAGTCACGCGACGGTTCGTCTAAACCATAATACCGTCGCGCTCGATGATATCCATTCTGGCGACAACAGACGCAATCTTGTCGTAATGCGCGCGCCAAGCCAGGTGGATCTTGTTTCGCACTTAGTATACCCAGATGCAGGAAATCCGAGGGCACGGAGATCCGTGGTGAATGTGGTGTAGTAATGTCTACTTACTTGACAATGCCGACCTACCTACGGTCAGTTCGGCACTCAGTTGACTGTAATTAAGTAATGTTCTTGACGGATGTGAAGAACCGACGCATACTTGTGAGCGCTGGCGAACGTGCATAAGAGGTAGCTGGCGAATGTGTGTGCTTCTAGGGCGGAGGTCGACTAGGGACACGGGTGACAAGGAGATGTACCGCGCCGCACTTCGTCGTAGACACGTTGGTATCGCAGCAAGGTCCTAGCTCATTGATGAAATCAGTTCTCGAGCAGAAAGACATAGATGCAGAAGCAAACGTGATGTTCCATTAAACAGATCAGCTAGGAAGAGGGTGTAAAGGCGTGTTGAGCGGTATAATTCCAAAATAGGAAGAACTTACCTTTTGTGTTAGGTAAAAATGAAAGCTTTAAGATGAAGAGTCGACTGAAGTGGGCTAGGCACGTGGAGAGAATGGGACGTGAACGACTGACACCACACACACGCACGCACGCACGCACGCTCGCTCGCTCGCTCGCTCGCTCGCTCGCACGCACGCACACACACACACACACACACTCATTCACGCACTCACTCACTCACTCACTCACACACAAGTGGGGACATTAGTTTTTAACTTACGACTGGGGACAGCAAGTTTTAACAATACTAGACACATGATTGTGACATAGTAAGTTATATTTATACTTGTAAACATAAATATGTTGTGATAAATTATATATATATATATGCATTTTTAAGATTTTGTTTTTATCCAACCAATTATGGACTCACGCGTGTTACAACCGGGGACATTACATGCACTTTAACAACAACAGTCCACGTCTCATCGGATTCAGACAACTATCAGCATAAACCATATTGCAAATGCATCATTTTTTCTCACTTTCGTACCCATTCAAATATTATATCAAATCAGGGGCAAATTACATTTGTATATGTAAGCTCTTTCAAACAAATACAATTAGTATAGCCCGATTATTTAACAAAAACGTTGTGGGTGACCACACAAAGATCACAATGCATTTCATTATAATTACTTTGGAACCAACGAGAAAATGCGATGTGCGATTTCATAAACGATGATTCTTTCTAGCTAACTTAAGATAAGTGTGTATTTCTTATGTGAATTTAGACGTTCTTCCATGACCGGTTTATTCCTGTTTCCACCAAGAACTTCACAATCAAGTTCTTTCCAGGTAGCCATTTCAGCATAATTGCTGAAGCAAAATGCAACTCGATAGCTTCTTTTTTGTGACTTGTCCACGGCTTTGGACAAAATTTCTTTTGCTTCTTTTTGTCATGCTTTGGATTAGTTTCATTTGATCGATTGCAACACGTCTGGGGAAGTGTCCCTACCGTACTCTCCTTCCCTGGTGCACCGGCAACATCTGGCTGGCTAGAACAATCTTCGATGTCATCTTCGTCAATGTCATCGTCGTCTTCCAACTCGACCTCTTCGGTGTCTTCTGTGTTGATTTCACTCAGTCCCTTTCCAGCATAACGTGAAATGTGTCCTCGTTCGGTGGCCAGGAACACCTTCGATACTCGTGCAATCTGCAGGACATCGAGAGGCATCCTGTAGAATTCGGTATGAATTATAATGTCATGACGGAGAAAATTAGCCAGCATATCCATCTCATGCTCTTTCAGGCCAAGTACCTGGGCTGTAGTCGCCACATGCTTCCTCAGTCTTGTTGATATAAGTAAATGTGGTCGCACCACACTCAGCAGCAAATCTCCTCATGACATTTGACCTCCGTATGTGTGAATTTGTTGTGGTACATCTTGGGAAGAGGTATGGATTTGTCTCCGGCATATGTTGCGATTTCCTTTGCAGAAGTACTTTCATCCATTTGTTAATACCTTCTGTGATTAGGATTGGGACAGTGCGTCCCCTCCCCCCCTAATCTCAAGACGCTTAAGTACCTTAAGCAAGCCTTTCTCAACTTCGCTCAGAGACGTCTCTAGTTACGTGTTTGGATTTGCCTTGCATTTAGAATCCCAATCCTTCAGTAGATTTGTGGAAACCTCCCCGTGTCGCTTCCTGTTGAAGGTAATCACCTTTGCAAGTACAACTTGGATTTATGCAGCATACGATTCTGTATCGTCACTTTGCTGCTCAAACACACTGGCGTGTTTGCTTCCTTCACTGTCCAGGTGTTCATTTAACTTCACCACATCCTCAGTAAGCGGCAACAACTTAACACCATTTTGCTTGCATTCTGACAAATTTCGGAGAGGAGTTGCTGATACTTGTGTCCACTCTAGCTCACACAGTTTAATGAATTGCGTGTTCGTTTCTGCTGCGTCTGTGTCACATCTCTCTAATGCCTGGGCCAGCTTGACTTCAGCCACTATTTCCAGTAGCTGACCAGATTTAATAGCTTGAGAGGGCATGCCGTACGTGTGGTTCATATCATAGCATTCTTGAGCTGCACTAACAACCATCTGGAACATTGATGGGTGCAAAGAAACCTTCATTCCACATAGTTTATGAAGACATATTAAGAGTCGTCCTAGTTGTCTCATTTTCCCACTAATGTAGCCATACTGTTCTTTGTCGTTTCCAAATCTTCTAACAAGGCTGCGACCGTACTCCAAAATCAATGCGTCTTTGACTGTTATTTCCCCAACATTATCCTTTCTCATACCAAGAAAAAGAAAGGCCAGTTCTCTACGATCATTGGATGGCAACAAGCTGGCACCTCCTTTGTGTATTCGCTTCCGTTTTTGATCATTTCCGCTGGTAGGCAGAAGGGGACAGGCATGTTTCCAAAGCGAGGCTTTTGATAAGTATGCATAGCAATACTTGCATGGGACAAAGGTGGTGTGGTCTACCTCTTCTGTGGGTCTATGTGATACAACTAGCTCACCAGACGTTTGTCGAAGTACTTGGCAATTATGTTGATGATTACCAAGGGCACGAACTTTTAGCAACCTCAGTTCCTTTTCTTTGGGGTCCATTTCAGATATGTTATCTTCAACTTCTGTTTCTGTGCTATGCGCCGTTTTGAGACGGCGGGCTATGTTACTCTGAGGCTTCGCGCAGTAAATGCAGTAAAACTTTTTTCATACTTTCTCCCATGTTCGTTGTGTGTGGTGCTCACTGTGATGGTGCTAGCGACACTGTGTCCTTCAATGTTCCCTGTACCCAAAAGCACCACACTGGCATTACAACTATTAGAATCAGTAACGGTTGCTGGAACACTAGAATTGGGACTCAGTGCAGTATTCTCTCCAGTAACAAGACCATTACTGAGTGCAGCCAAACACTGGAGCGAAGAATTTGGATACAAAGAGTTGATAAGTTTTGGGTCAGTTTCACCAACGACCAGAGGAACATCATCATCAACAATATGTTCATATGACATCGTGGAATATGCTGCCCCTGTTTGACTGGGAACACGAGCAGTGCTGCACCACATTCAACTAAGGATTCTGGAAACATCACATTGGTTTTATCGATAATACGATGAGTAGAGGTTTCGTTTTCCCGATAAGGTGTTTGAGCCTACACACAAGAGGAACGTCTACTGACATGTCAGACTCCGACAGGGAGTCATCTACAGTTGATGAGAAAGTGTAGGTTGAGTCAGAGTTACTGTTGTTCGAATCAGAGTCATCGTCACTTTCACTGGCACTGTGTAGTACTGTTGGGTCGTATTCATGCTGCAGTGATTCTGTAAAATAAAATTAAACTACCCTATTCAGCTTTCTAATTTATACTATAAAATGTCTGGCAATTGAGGAAGAATAAAAATTATGTACATTTGACACATTTTGTTTTGCAATCCTGCATGTTTATTGTATAATTGGTGCAAGTTACATAAAACATCCCAATGTGATAAGTGGAATGCGAACAATCATCAAATGACCAATGCGATATATATGTTGTCTGTAAGTCTAGATATAAGCTTAACATTTTTATTATTAGTTTCATGTTGTGCGCCACTTACCAGACCTTTGTTCGTCCTGAGTGCACGGGTCGCCTTCATTGTCGGTGAACGGGTTGTAATTACTATCTGCGAGGCAATAAAATGTTCTATTATTAACCATGTTATGCTGTGTGTAACATGAATCTACATATTAAGGTATCGTTTATAAAGTATGTTATGCATAATAGGATTCTGATATACTGTCATTATTATTTTAGTTTTATTGTACTTTTTTAGATATTGATTTGTTACCAACAAAACTGAAATGCATATTTTTTTGTATTAAATAATACCAATAAAAACACGTCTTTAACATCGCATATAATAAACGACATGTTGTAAAGAAAATGCTACAAAATAATTGCATTGATTATCATTACTATTGGACAATATATGCTGTTTCCAATTTATCATATTTTTTATATTCCGTGGCCGTCTTTGATTGTTGCTATATAGACGGAGGTCTGGCAGTAAAGATGAATACATGTATATTCAGTAAGACCTACGCTGCCACTTTTGCAACGTTTATTAGCAACAGTTAAACGTACCGTTTGTGTCCGTGGTATGGTATTGCTGACTTTGCTTTCCTTGAACTTCATCAACAACTGGACATCTTTTTGCCCTCGTTCCAGGCAGCTTTTGTGTTTTTGCTGAAATAATTTATTTTCTTCTTCAACATTATTAAAACAAACAATATTATTAGATGCTATAATATCAGTAAAGTCCACGCAGTGTAATGAGTCAAATCCACACATTATTGAAAGTGTTTGCATTACGCAAACATATTTGTTAACTGCTATTTATATCATTGTGATGATAAACAAAAAAAAGAGAAAAAAAAGATAAGTACAATTGTACAACTCCACTTTGCAGCTCAGTGTGAATTATACAAAGTCATAACACGCTAGTTTCAATTAACGATACAAATTATCATTTTGATACTGTATTCATAGCTACAATATTCACATACCTTGAAATGTTCTTTGATTTGGGGGTTGGCAAGACTTTTCATCAGCTGTAATAAAAATGTAATTAAGTCTTGCATTGTACATCTCCCATTCCATCAACAACACACAATTATGAGGCACCGTCGTCTACACCTGTAGTAACTAAGAGACTAAAAGCCAATTAGGCACGACACTATGTGCATAATTCAATTTAGGACACTCTTTTAATCCATAATAAAAACGTGTTAATATGAATAATTGATTGATATATAAGTACGAAGTTTTAGCAACCTCAGTTCCTTTTCTTTGGGGTCCATTTCAGATATGTTATATACAAACTTACTATTCGTTTCCCATACGTTAGGAAAGCCACGATGAAGCAACGCCGTCAATCTACAGAGGTTACGTGGACGTAATGGGAGACATGGAATGGTTGCATATATATTGTAACAGTTAAGTTTAAGTTAAGGTTTGTGAAGTTTAGCAATATTATATAAATATATATAATATATATATATATATATATATATATATATATATATATATATATATATATATATATATATATATATATAGTGTGTGTGTGTGTGTGTGTGTGTGTGTGTGTGTGTGTGTGTGTGTGTGTGTGTGTGTGTGTGTGTGTGTGTGTGTGTGTGTGTGTGTGTGTGTGTGTGTGTGTGTGTGTGTGTGTGTGTGTGTGTGTGTGTGTGTGTGTGTGTGTGTGTGTGTGTGTGTGTGTGTGTGTGTGTGTGTGTGTGTGTGTGTGTGTGTGTGTGTGTGTGTGTGTGTGTGTGTGTGTGTGTGTGTGTGTGTGTGTGTGTGTGTGTGTGTGTGTGTGTGTGTGTGTGTGTGTGTGTGTGTGTGTGTGTGTGTGTGTGTGTGTGTGTGTGTGTGTGTGTGTGTGTGTGTGTGTGTGTGTGTGTGTGTGTGTGTGTGTGTGTGTGTGTGTGTGTGTGTGTGTGTGTGTGTGTGTGTGTGTGTGTGTGTGTGTGTGTGTGTGTGTGTGTGTGTGTGTGTGTGTGTGTGTGTGTGTGTGTGTGTGTGTGTGTGTGTGTGTGTGTGTGTGTGTGTGTGTGTGTGTGTGTGTGTGTGTGTGTGTGTGTGTGTGTGTGTGTGTGTGTGTGTGTGTGTGTGTGTGTGTGTGTGTGTGTGTGTGACTAGACAATGCTGGCAGATGCTGGTATATTGCCGTATTATGTAACAATGTGAAACAAAATTACTAGTTGCAAGTTCCCGCCATTCGGAGTCGGCCATCCCTCTGTTTTATATCTATGACAAAACTGACATCGGTTAGTAGACGTGAGCATATCGCACACAGAGATTAAGACAATCCCAATGTTGTAGTCCTTACCCTTCGTATGATAGACCCCCTACGTGGTCACTGTCTAGTTGTCGTTAGATACACGAAGCTGCCGGCCTGCTGGCTGTGACACAACCAGGCAGACAACATCGAGATACTCCGTAGCATTTCGCCACCGGCCATGTACAATGTATATGTAATGCTTTTTACCAGTAGTGCAACATGTTGATTTTTCCGACAGTAAACAAACACACAACGAGCAAAACGTGTGGAATGCTGGTGCTGACGTCATTTGTCTTTAGCCGTGTAAGCGAGGACTAACGACACACACGCCCCGATTACCAAATTACAAAACGCGCTCGCGGTTACACACAAAAAAACGCGAACAATCATGATCGGGGACATTTGGTTCTAGTTTCACCAGATAGTGTAAATTGACTTAACTGTTAATTAAATGCAATATTTACGGCTGGGGACGTCCCCAGTTGTAAAAACTTACAAATGTTCCCAGTCGTCGGCAATTACAAACTCACACACACACACACGCACGCACGCACGCACGCACGCACGCACGCACACACGCACACACACGCACACAGGAGAAAGGGAGAAAGGGAGAAAGGGAGGCAAGGAGACTGAGACAGGGGACCATCAGCGTGCAAAAGACAGAGGGAACTGGAGGGTGTTGATAGAGACAGTAAAGTGGGGAAAGTAGACGAGAAGGAAATGAAGAACGGAACCGTGGCCAACCTCCCCGACGCCAGGGATTCGGGAGGAGAACACCAACATGTCGTTATGTGAACCGCACTGGTTCACATAACGACATGTTGGTGTTCTCCTCCCGGTGCAGTAGAGATGTGGTATTTTCACTAACATGTGCACGAGAATGACACGAACTTTATCTTTTTATGAAACGTGCACGATTCCAATCACGAATGATGTAATAGCTTATGAATAACCTCGTTGCATACAGACTTATGTTTGCATATACGAAAACGTTGGTGCGCATACAAACCCGTAGACAGCAGACATATATTTTATGTTTTCGTTTGACATTTTTGACATAGTTATGCACATGTCTACATCTCTCAGTCACGAATAAATGTATACTTTGCTTTCATTACCAACCAGGTGAATTAGGAGTGAACGTGTTAGTATAACGTGCTTGTCGTTAATTTTAGCGTGTTGGACTCACGTTTGATGGAAAACGTACCTGTGACAGTTCGGATGTAGGTGTGCATACGTGATTAGATACATTCGACACGTCAGCTGCACACATATTGGTGTCCGTGTAATTAAATATCAATGCCGTATGTGAACCTAAGTGACAGTCTAGCTAATATTACCGCAAATCACCGGGCTTAACCAAATACTGGGTCGCTAAGTCATTTAAGTGCCGTGTCCGATTCGATGGATGCCGCTGAACTGCAGCAGCCTTTCTACACCCTTTTCTCTCAAACGGCTCAACTGCAGGGTTTTGATAGTTTCCACAATGCACATAATTTTACTTGGTTGTCTTTAAATGTATTGTGTGCAGTTACAGTAACTTATATTTTTTACAAATAAATTATAATTACATTTGTGAAAATGTATTTTCTTCCCGTAGGACAAACATTATAACTTTATTTATCTTAGTTTATTACTGCAATTTTGATGACGCTGTCACATTGACGATATGGAACGTTTCAAACATGGTTGAATTGCTATGACATTGGATTGGTATCAGACCATTGCAATTAGCCTATTACGGTCGACGACTGTTCTGGGTATCACAGGCGATAACTATCAGGTTACATCTATTACCGAAAGTGCACTATCGACTATCAAAATGCAAGTTCACGACATCGACCAGTTGGAAAGACCTTGGGCAACCGGACGTGAAGCCAGTGAACGGGACATCGGATTTAACTCATCACGCCAGTTCAGTAGCATTCCGTCTCGAGATAACGCAAGAAGTCGTATCGGTTCGACAAGTTGCACGACGTGTTCATGCAGGCGATGAGCTCATCCGTCGAGTCGTCCTTCTCCTCTCCACCAGACGTTACTTCGGTCGTCGTTCTTCCTTTCCGCTTCTTCTCCCGTTTTCTCGCCTTCTTTCCCGGCTCCGCATGGCTACTCAAATACGAGTCGAGCTCGGGGATGTTTTTCACGACGGCGTCGTACAACTGCGTGAAGTGCCGAGCGAGCTCCGACTTGCCGAGCAAGTCGACGACGTAGACGTCGGGCTGACTCTTCTTCCGGAGCTGGCGGACGACGTTGTAGAGGAATGTACCGCTGAAGGAGTGCGCGGGGCTGGGCGAGTCGAGCGGCGACAGGAGCAGTTGGTTGAGGGTGTGCGCGGCGAGACGACACGCTTGCCACTGGGACAGCGCGTGCACTGTGAGGCCGTCGAAAGGGTGGGCGCGGTTGTGCGTCGGCTGGTCGGCAAAGCGGGCCAGTCGGCCTGCCGCCGACTGCACCTCGCCCGGCGTGCAACGTCTCGCGACGCTCTCTCGCAACGTCTCCGTGGCCGTGACGTCACCCGCGCGCGGCGTCACGTGACATGTATTGTTGGTCACTGTGACGTCGCCCGCAATACTGTTGTCCGTGTCATCAATGACGTCACCGGAACTGGTGTCGTTGTTCGTTATAACATTGTTTTTCTTCGCGACGGCCGCCGTGTCAGTGACGTCACTGGTTTCCTTGTTCGTGGTAATATTGTCGTTCTTTGCGATGGGTTCCGTGTCCGCGACATCACCGGAAGCGATTAACTCTTCGGCGCATATCGAACAGTCCTGAGTGATGGGTGTATCATTGCTTTTGCATATCGGATCAATGGCGGACTGTTTAAGGTGACACAACAGCAGCGCCACCAGGTGCTCGATGCTGACCGATGGCGTCGCCTGACGAACCCAGTATGACGTCACGGCGACGATGAGTTGGGCGTCGATGGGCAACCCATCGAACGTGCCTGGTGCAGCGCCAAACACCTTTAGTAGGATCGCTTCTCTGGCGAGGGCGTCCATCTTGGGAATCTCCTCAAGGGTCGGCAACTGACAGGCGCCGCAAGATGACGCCACCTGTTGACATCGCAGATTCTTATGCATGCGGTCGTACTCGTTGACCGGCGCCATCTCTTGAGCGTCAACGGGAAAGTCGACGGATAACAGAATCCGGTAGATGGCAGCTCTGACAGGTAGTGCGCAGATGTAGGTGCTCGGTCTGTTCATCACTTCCACCTGCGCCAAGAGAATAAGACGCCGCAGGACGATAGCGTTGAGCGCCATCACAGGGACGTCACCGTGACGTATTCTCTCCACGAACCACGCCGGCAACTCTCGGTCGCCGAACGATTTCACGCTGGACGCGTATTCCGTCGGATGACGCACTTCCGGTGGCGCATCGCGACCGGAAGTGAGGGTGAGGCACTGCTCGGCGGCGTGATGCGTCGGCGGCGTCGCGGTCGGATGAGTGTACGAACGCACGGAGGCTTTCAACAGCGACTCGACGTTAGATCGTTGCGTCACCGGCGTGTGCGTCATCACCACGCGGACGGCGGCGTCGAACGAACCCATCTGCTCCAGCCACAGAAGCAACCGTAGCATCGGTTCTTTCGGCGCCGCAAATTTCCCGCCCGTCATCGTGCGACCGGCCGGCGGCAGCTTGACGGCGGAAAAAAACGGCAGGAAGTGACGTCGCTCGATCACGTCGTTGCCCTGCAGCGTCGCGAACAGCGCCACCATTCGTCGCTCCATGGCGGCGAACTTCGCGAGCAGCGTGTCGACGTGGTAGATTTGTACGGCCAGATAGTGCGCGGCGTCGCCCGACTCGTTCGCCAGGTGGCGCAGCTGCAGGTTGATGTAATCGAACACGATGAAGCCGCCGGCGAGGTCATACACGTAGAAGTCGCTATCGTTGCTCATCACCGGACATCGGAAGTGGTTGGCGAGTGCGGCGATCTCTTCGTCCGCCTCAGAATCGCACGTCACGTGCGCCACACCCAATCGGTCGAGTGCGCACCGGAACGTCTCCTGTGCCAGTATCGGCAGCACCTTCCCGCGCCCGCCCGCTCGCCGCCAGGGACCCAGCCATGGCGCAGCGATCGCGCGCTCGACGCAGCACCGTCGGTAACTTCCGGTTGTCGGCGTCGTAGCCGCCGTCGAAGACGACGTACGGCGTCACGTGACACGCGGCGAGCGTGCGGAAGAAGTACTGGACGCATGCGTCGAACGTGTCGTAGTCGCCGCCGTAGCGTACGGGCACCCGGAAGTAGTAGTACAGGAAGTGGTAGAGGTTGTTACCGTCGACGATCACGGCCGTGTCACGCAGCTGGTGGTCGGTCAGCAGATGCGGATTCGCGTCCACGAATGTCGTCAGTCCCGAGATCCCCATCGTGGCCTGCGCATGCGCTCCCACTCGTCAAGTGAACGGTGACAGCGGATCTACAACGGGAAGTCTCGTCGTTAGTCACATGGGGTTACCTTGATACCCCAAACGCCGAAATCCATGTCCTACTGCATTGTGTTTGTAAGAGAAAAACTGGTACACTGTACACGCAACTAGCAAACTTAACCAAGTGCCCAAATTTGGGGTTACACAAATAGAAAACAGTTGTGTTTGCATTGTTGTGACTTTTGTGCATAGATATTTACTCATTTCAATTGTCGATTGACGTGTATCTGTTACCGATAAAAATTAACCAATGATTCCATATCACGTACAACTACGATAGAGAAATAATGTAAAACACATTATAATTACCAGTGTATTATATTATCCCTTTTACGTAAACAGATAATTCTACTACGTAATCACTGCTAAGATTTAACAGAGGTCTGCATACAAATCTTTTTCCACCATAGCTCTATCCCAACCCCAAATAATAAAACTGCAAAGTAGACATAAATATATCAGGTATAACAAATGTTACTTCCTAACTAAACATTACAACAAAACAGGTAAGTGTACATGCATGGTAATGACATGGAACCATCAGATTATGACTAATACCATCATGTCTGTTTCAAACCTTCTTGTCAGAGAAATGTCAAGAATTCAACAAATGTTGCATATGTTCACGTCATGATATCGTCTGCAGTTTTATAGAATCTTGCTCTTCTGTACCTCGTTAGTTGGTCTTGCTTGTAATGTGAGATGAGGCTACATTAAATATGCATTACCTCGCAGGTAGATGGCACTAAGTAGCTTTAAATAGGTGTCTCCACAGCGCAACTGACGCAAAGACAGTGACACAAAGCAGGCAATTACAGCCACGGATTAGTGATTGGTGATTGGCTATATATGAATTGGAGATAGGTTTGTACGACATTGTTTTAGGATTATTTATCAATTTTATATGGTACAAACTATGCACCTTTAAACGAAACTGTTCGGTTTCCAAAGGACCAATGGATTACTCTGTGCTAACATATTTACCCTTATAAAAATGTTCATCTGTTGTGAATTGTGATTCTGTGCCCCAAACCACCATCACTTTCAACATTACTGCTGACTGACTTAGACATTGCACATTCTCCGCAGTGTTACCAACAGGGTTGTTTCTAGATATTGCATATCTGTTTGTGTCATATTTATGTTACTTTCTGAAGTGCAAGACTGAAGGTAATTTTTATTAAATACGATTCAAACGATACAAACCCGTAGACAGCAGACCGTTAGGTCAATGACGAATCAGACCTGTCACTAGATGTCAACTAGCCACATTGAATATATTTTATGTTTTCGTTTGACATTTTTGACATAGTTATGCACATGTCTACATCTCTCAGTCACGAATAAATGTATACTTTGCTTTCATTACCAACCAGGTGAATTAGGAGTGAACGTGTTAGTATAACGTGCTTGTCGTTAATGTTAGCGTGTTGGACTCACGTTTGATGGAAAACGTACCTGTGACAGTTCGGATGTAGGTGTGCATACGTGATTAGATACATTCGACACGTCAGCTGCACACATATTGGTG
Source organism: Ridgeia piscesae (assembly GCA_025642075.2). Lineage (NCBI taxonomy): Eukaryota > Metazoa > Annelida > Polychaeta > Sabellida > Siboglinidae > Ridgeia > Ridgeia piscesae. Next base: position 500,555 of record JAODUO010000148.1, read on the forward strand.
TCCGTGTAATTAAATATCAATGCCGTATGTGAACCTAAGTGACAGTCTAGCTAATATTACCGCAAATCACCGGGCTTAACCAAATACTGGGTCGCTAAGTCATTTAAGTGCCGTGTCCGATTCGATTGATGCCGCTGAACTGCAGCAGCCTTTCTACACCCTTTTCACTCAAACGGCTCAACTGCAGGGTTTTGATAGTTTCCACAATTCACATAATTTTACTTGGTTGTCTTTAAATGTATTGTGTGCAGTTACAGTAACTGTTATATTTTTTTTACAAATAAATTATAATTACATTTGTGAAAATGTATTTTCTTCCCGTAGGACAAACATTACAATTTGTCTTAGTTTATTACTGCAATTTTGACGACGCTCTCACATTTACGATATGGAACGTTTCAAACATGGTTGAATTGGTATGACATTGGATTGGTCTCAGACCATCGCAATTAGCCTATTACGGTCGACGACTGTTCTGGGTATCACAGGCGATAACTATCAGGTTACATCTATTACCGAAAGTGCACTATCGACTATCAAAATGCAAGTTCACGACTTCGACCAGTTGGAAAGACCTTGGGCAACCGGACGTGAAGCCAGTGAACGGGACATCGGATTTAACTCATCACGCCAGTTCAGTAGCATTCCGTCCCGAGATAACGCAAGAAGTCGTATCGGTTCGACAAGTCGCACGACGTGTTCATGCAGGCGATGAGCTCATCCGTCGAGTCGTCCTTCTCCTCTCCACCAGACGTTACTTCGGTCGTCGTTCTTCCTTTCCGCTTCTTCTCCAGTTTTCTCGCCTTCTTTCCAGGCTCCGCATGGCTACTCAAATACGAGTCGAGCTCGGGGATGTTTTTCACGACGGCGTCGTACAACTGCGTGAAGTGCCGAGCGAGCTCCGACTTGCCGAGCAAGTCGACGACGTAGACGTCGGGCTGACTCTTCTTCCGGAGCTGGCGGACGACGTTGTAGAGGAATGTACCGCTGAAGGAGTGCGCGGGGCTGGGCGAGTCGAGCGGCGACAGGAGCAGTTGGTTGAGGGTGTGCGCGGCGAGACGACACGCCTGCCACTGGGACAGCGCGTGCACTGTGAGGCCGTCGAAAGGGTGGGCGCGGTTGTGCGTCGGCTGGTCGGTAAAGCGGGCCAGTCGGCCTGCCGCCGACTGCACCTCGCCCGGCGTGCAACGTCTCGCGACGCTCTCTCGCAACGTCTCCGTGGCCGTGACGTCACCCGCGCGCGGCGTCACGTGACATGTATTGTTGGTCACTGTGACGTCGCCCGCAATACTGTTGTCCGTGTCATCAATGACGTCACCGGAACTGGTGTCGTTGTTCGTTATAACATTGTTTTTCTTCGCGACGGCCGCCGTGTCAGTGACGTCACTGGTTTCCTTGTTCGTGGTAATATTGTCGTTCTTTGCGATGGGTTCCGTGTCCGCGACATCACCGGAAGCGATTAACTCTTCGGCGCATATCGAACAGTCCTGAGTGATGGGTGTATCATTGCTTTTGCATATCGGATCAATGGCGGACTGTTTAAGGTGACACAACAGCAGCGCCACCAGGTGCTCGATGCTGACCGATGGCGTCGACTGACGAACCCAGTATGACGTCACGGCGACGATGAGTTGGGCGTCGATGGGCAACCCATCGAACGTGCCTGATGCAGCGCCAAACACCTTTAGTAGGATCGCTTCTCTGGCGAGGGCGTCCATCATGGGAATCTCCTCAAGGGTCGGCAACTGACAGGCGCCGCAAGATGACGCCACCTGTTGACATCGCAGATTCTTATGCATGCGGTCGTACTCGTTGACCGGCGCCATCTCTTGAGCGTCAACGGGAAAGTCGACGGATAACAGAATCCGGTAGATGGCAGCTCTGACAGGTAGTGCGCAGATGTAGGTGCTCGGTCTGTTCATCACTTCCACCTGCGCCAAGAGAATAAGACGCCGCAGGACGATAGCGTTGAGCGCCATCACAGGGACGTCACCGTGACGTATTCTCTCCACGAACCACGCCGGCAACTCTCGGTCGCCGAACGATTTCACGCTGCACGCGTATTCCGTCGGATGACGCACTTCCGGTGGCGCATCGCGACCGGAAGTGAGGGTGAGGCACTGCTCGGCGGCGTGATGCGTCGGCGGCGTCGCGGTCGGATGAGTGTACGAACGCACGGAGGCTTTCAACAGCGACTCGACGTTAGATCGTTGCGTCACCGGCGTGTGCGTCATCACCACGCGGACGGCGGCATCGAACGAACCCATCTGCTCCAGCCACAGAAGCAACCGTAGCATCGGTTCTTTCGGCGCCGCAAATTTCCCGCCCGTCATCGTGCGACCGGCCGGCGGCAGCTTGACGGCGGAAAAAAACGGCAGGAAGTGACGTCGCTCGATCACGTCGTTGCCCTGCAGCGTCGCGAACAGCGCCACCATTCGTCGCTCCATGGCGGCGAACTTCGCGAGCAGCGTGTCGACGTGGTAGATTTGTACGGCCAGATAGTGCGCGGCGTCGCCCGACTCGTTCGCCAGGTGGCGCAGCTGCAGGTTGATGTAATCGAACACGATGAAGCCGCCGGCGAGGTCATACACGTAGAAGTCGCTATCGTTGCTCATCACCGGACATCGGAAGTGGTTGGCGAGTGCGGCGATCTCTTCGTCCGCCTCAGAATCGCACGTCACGTGCGCCACACCCAATCGGTCGAGTGCGCACCGGAACGTCTCCTGTGCCAGTATCGGCAGCACCTTCCCGCGCCCGCCCGCCGCCAGGGACCCAGCCATGGCGCAGCGATCGCGCGCTCGACGCAGCACCGTCGGTAACTTCCGGTTGTCGGCGTCGTAGCCGCCGTCGAAGACGACGTACGGCGTCACGTGACACGCGGCGAGCGTGCGGAAGAAGTACTGGACGCATGCGTCGAACGTGTCGTAGTCGCCGCCGTAGCGTACGGGCACCCGGAAGTAGTAGTACAGGAAGTGGTAGAGGTTGTTACCGTCGACGATCACGGCCGTGTCACGCAGCTGGTGGTCGGTCAGCAGATGCGGATTCGCGTCCACGAATGTCGTCAGTCCCGAGATCCCCATCGTGGCCTGCGCATGCGCTCCCACTCGTCAAGTGAACGGTGACAGCGGATCTACAACGGGAAGTCTCGTCGTTAGTCACATGGGGTTACCTTGATACCCCAAACGCCGAAATCCATGTCCTACTGCATTGTGTTTGTAAGAGAAAAACTGGTACACTGTACACGCAACTAGCAAACTTAACCAAGTGCCCAAATTTGGGGTTACACAAATAGAAAACAGTTGTGTTTGCGTTGTTGTGACTTTTGTGCATAGATATTTACTCATTTAAATTGTCGATTGACGTGTATCTGTTACCGATAAAAATTAACCAATGATTCCATATCACGTACAACTACGATAGAGAAATAATGTAAAACACATTATAATTACCAGTGTATTATATTATCCCTTTTACGTAAACAGATAATTCTACTACGTAATCACTGCTAAGATTTAACAGAGGTCTGCATACAAATCTTTTTCCACCATAGCTCTATCCCAACCCCAAATAATAAAACTGCAAAGTAGACATAAATATATCAGGTATAACAAATGTTACTTCCTAACTAAACATTACAACAAAACAGGTAAGTGTACATGCATGGTAATGACATGGAACCATCAGATTATGACTAATACCATCATGTCTGTTTCAAACCTTCTTGTCAGAGAAATGTCAAGAATTCAACAAATGTTGCATATGTTCACGTCATGATATCGTCTGCAGTTTTATAGAATCTTGCTCTTCTGTACCTCGTTAGTTGGTCTTGCTTGTAATGTGAGATGAGGCTACATTAAATATGCATTACCTCGCAGGTAGATGGCACTAAGTAGCTTTAAATAGGTGTCTCCACAGCGCAACTGACGCAAAGACAGTGACACAAAGCAGGCAATTACAGCCACGGATTAGTGATTGGTGATTGGCTATATATGAATTGGAGATAGGTTTGTACGACATTGTTTTAGGATTATTTATCAATTTTATATCAAATACGACATTTTCAAATAATTTAATATACATTGTCGGTATCAACATTTCTGTTTCAAGATCACATAATGCTTGCTAAACTGATTACCTTCACTGCAAATCACCTTTCACGAAACAAGTTGTTTTCAACCTTCAAAATACCCATTGTTTGCAACCTTAATGTGTCTTTCACCCAACAATGGTAATTACTAGACATTTGACAGCAGGTGTCCCCCATGGCCCTGGCAGTGACCACAACTTCTGTTTACTCAGAGCCAGAGGATGGATTAGCACGTGACTGAGACCATAGGTAAATTTCCCCTTTTTTCTTTAGTAAGGCTCCAAGCTGGCACCAGGCTATTCTGGTATCCAGGCTGTCTTTCAAGTTGAGCTGTCACACTTCCTCACAAGATCCTAGGAGTCATTAGCACTGTGTCTCTTCTGAGGGCAATTGATGATGGATCTCCTGGCTTAACTTAAAAAAAAACAAAAAAAAACAGATTATGGCCTTTACCTCTATGAATAGAGGTTTCTGAGTCAGTTGTCACCACAGGCATCGATCGATGAGGGACGGGGGTACGCGTCCCCCCACTTTTAAGCTCAGAAAAATTGCGAGGCATAGAAGTAGCTAGACAATAAACTCGCGATATGAAGTTCCGACCAATCATTAGAAAATCGACTACAACATTGCTTGGCTGGCCACACCACGCAACTTGATCTTACTTTAGTAAGTAATCATCATGCCGGGCTGTGCCGCTTCCGGGCTCTATCAGTTTGCAACTTTGTCTTGATATTATTTATAGGCTCTAGTCATCAAGCACATTGTAAATGAAAAAATCTGTGTTGCACTTTCATCCCTCACCTGCTTGATGCTTATTGCCTATGGCAGAAGAGCCGGCTTCCTGCACTTTGTATAACTTGTTCCTATTTGACTCTGTGATTTGAGTGATGACAAATTTCTTTGCCAAAATGTAGGATTGGGAAGTTCTACACAGCATGGGCGTCGATTGGTGGGGGACAAGGGGGATGCGTCCCCCCACTTTTCAGCATGAGTGGGTCAGCATAGGAAATGTCCTCACACTTTTTCAGTTCATGCAACAAATTTAAAGGCATATATAGCGAGACTGATCACTCCCCCCTTATGAACTCTACATCGGTCTAGTAGTAAAAATTATACGAGTTCAGATATAAACTTCCGACTACCTAGTGGAAAAATCACTAGATAAATTGCTTGGTTGGCCGCAGCCTGCAACTTGATCTTAGTCCAGTAAATATTCATCATGCCGGGCTCTGTCATTTTGCACCCTTGTGTTGATATATTAATAGGCATTAGCCATCAAACACATTATAGATTATTAATTTTTGTTTGCCCTGTCACCCCTTGGATTGCAGCCTGGTCGTCCTGATGGATACTTATATCGCCTACTTTTCAGCTCAGAAAAAGCGGAACCAGCGAATTCCTGCACTTGTGTAATTTGATCCCATTTTGAGTGTTGACAAATTTCGTTGCCAAAAGGTGGGTTTGGGAAGTCCCATACAGGCATCCCTGTAACCTCTGCATCGTGTCACTCTATGAATCAGGCAAGTAGTGTTGGGTCCAAAGTATACCCCCAAATGTTCAGTGATTGGGGTGGGCCATGGCCCCTCTTCAAATATATATGTTGCCAACATAACTATTTTAAATAGCATAACATAAAGGCCTTTGTTTATTTTAGAATTTTTTAGAATTATCACCAGACCAACAATGTTTTATATTTAAAAAATAGTTATATGTAGTTCAGGTCATATATATATATATATATATATATATATATGACCTGAACTACATATAACTATTTTTTAAATATAAAACATTGACTGAACTACATATAACTATTTTTTATATAAAACAGTTTTCTGTGATAATTCTAAAATAAACAGACCAGTGTTAGGGGGTATTGTTATTGCTAACTACATCACAGTGACAACCAGCGTCGATCCGGTTTTAAAAGTGGGGGACCAATTGATATATACATATATGTATGTATATAATATATATATATATATATATATTATAATATGTCATATAATATATATATTATATGTCATATAAAATATATATATATATTATGATATTATAATAAATATATAATAATATATATATATGATATACATACATATATGTATATATAAATTGGTCCCCCATCCCCCACTTTAAAACCAGATCGATGCCCCTGGTTGTCACTGTGATGTAGTTAGCAATAACAATACCCCCTAACACTGGTCTGCCTGTCATCATATGAAAAGTATCTGAAAAAATACTTTACAATGTATTTGTATTTAAATACTATTGTATTTAAAAGTATTTGTAATAGTGTTTGTATCCCTCAAGAGTATTTGTATTCAAATACATTTCAATGTATTTGCCCCCATGTCTGCAGCTGCATTGTCGTGTACCCATTTAAACGGATAAGACATAGAAATGATCCAATGTCGTGCAGCTCGATATATCCTACATCACCTCCACAATAACTCAAGTGTAACCGATATGCTACATAATTTAGGATGGCGATCCCTATCAGACGGAAGAAATTATGCTAAACTATGCGTAATATATCAATCTTATTCAGGACTGTAAACATAGTTATTAGAACACAGCATTCCTTGTCTTACCTCATCCCTCATTCCAGATGTAATTAGCAGTTGTATTCTTTATCCTCAAGTGCCATTCGACTTTGGAACTCCCTCCCTCAACAAACAGCCTGGATGCATTTAAGAACAATATCTAGACTTTGCATTATTCCACTTTTTAAGACATAACTAGTGCTTTTGTATGTATTACTGTTTACATGCAGTAATTACTATTCTGACATATTGCACCCTAAAAAATATTACAATTTTTTTCTGTTCGTCCGCCTGCATCCTCAGCATGTTGAGGCTAGGCGGTATCCAGAAGAAGGCTGTGATAACCTTGGAGCCTGTCCGTTTGAAAGTAGGCCGACATTGTGGAAGATTTTCAGAACTCTCCCAGCTTTTTGTGAAGCTCCCAGAATAGAACCAACTATTCCAGATTTTAGCTTCAGGTCTCCAACTGCCCCGTCCTGTTGCCCATCCAATGATTCATTCACGAAAATTCCCAAAACCAAATTGCCATTATTTGACATTTGCAATAACAGTTACAATATCATTCCAACATTCGCAGTATCAAACTGCTTAACTTAAGGTAAGGAGATATCTCGTATCTCCCGTATTTCGAAACTAAAAAGTTGGCAGGTATACTGCTGTTAGACTGTGAGAAAGATCAGCTCCAGCGGCCACATTTGACAGTTGCAGTGTTGTACATACAAATTACTATAATATCGCCCAGTTAGGCCACGCGTATATTAAATCAACACATACCTTTGTTATTGTTTTGTTATTGTATGTTGATACGACATGAACACATGGTATGACCAGTGGCACTGCATGCTGATGCTATACAATTCGATCACCGTAAAGCAATCCCATAATCTATATTGAAAAATGCGACAAATTGAACAGAAGTAAACATACGGCTGGTATACGATAGTGATTCCATCTAGCGGAATTGGTAACAAGCAGAGCTAATCTAGCGGGACTGATGCAACTTAAAAACGACGTTTTGTCCCATCGCACTCACGTGTTCAGACGTGTAGGGGAAGGTTGGACATATACCCGCACTGTACTGTGGGCCGCATATTCGTGGACGACAACGTGTCTTTTTAATACTGATGTTTAATAACACGTTGTCGTCCACGAATATGCGACCCTCAGTACAGTAAAAACTCGTCGTCATCCACGAGACGGTAGTAATCCTCGTCATCCACACGATGGGAGGAAGAAACTCGACGTCCACGACAGCAGTAAACCTCGACATCCACACGATGGGTGGAAGAAACTCGACGCCGACATAAGACGAAGAAAGAAAACTGACCAACCAGCGTTTGTTATAACTTGGATTACATTCTCAAATAAGTTGAGTGTGTATGTTGGTCATATAAGGACCATTTGAACATTAACAACCTGGTTGTGTAAAGGACATAAGCGCCACTACGAACAGTCACAAACACAAAGATTGCTGTTGTGACAATTTGATGACAACTTTAAAAATGAACACTGATCACTGAATACTATGAACATTTGAACACTGCATAGATCGATAGAAGGTTGGTTAAATTACTGTTGGGTTTGATGTTAATATCTACAGTATCATACATTTCTAACCATACCTAATTTGCATATATATTATGTTGCATGTTGATTAAGATTGTGGTAATTAATCAGCATTACCCTGTCTAATATATGTGATAATATATGTTGACTACTTACGTGTGATAACATATATAATGGAAGGGCCAACTGATAAGGAAACAACAACTCCACCAGAAGAGCTGGAGCAAAGCGTTACAAGTGAGCGAAGCGATCTCGCTGCAGATGAAGTCCGAAGAGGACAACGGACACGCAAGATGACAGAGAAGGTGAGAGAAAAGAAGATCACAGCACTAACCAACTCATTCTGGAAACTCCATGGGAAGTTTGCACGTGAAATCATTCAAACAGAAACCACTATGGGCAAGTTCGTACAAAAGATACCCTCGGAGAGATGGACGTAAATCTTGTGCAAGGGTTGCAGGAGATTGAACACATCTATGAAGAAATGAAGATGCTATCGACCGCTGCACCTGATCAAACCATCCGTATGGCGATAGATCGAGCCACAGCGGATAAGGATTTGCTTGTGGCTGCGATTACCCTTATAATGACAGATCAACACACAGAACAGTCAACGACGCATTCTCACAGATCGTCATCACATAGAACAACCACATCGTCGAGGCGATCGGCACTCGAGGCCGAGGCCAATGCTGCAGCTCACATGGCTGAGTTAGAAGCACTGAAAGAAGCAGGTATCAAGGAGGAAGAACTGTTACATTTAGAGACAGCGCGAAGAGCCGAGGCAGATGCAGCATTCAAAAGACAAAGAAGAGTTATCGAACAGCACCGAATAGAGAAACTGCTTCGCATGGAGGAAGCGAAGGTTAAAGTTTATTGTAGAAACGAGCCATTAGAGAGCAAGCAGTCGAATCTGTTTGTTAAGAAGACACCGACAGCCACCAGCACTGATAGTGAATCTATCCTCGTGCGGCAGAGCAAACCCGAAGAGTCACCACAACAAATCAATGACTTCTCTGCACTAGCAGATGCTTTCGCAGCATCGATGAGTTTAAGCCGATTGCCTGCACCAGAACCTACCATCTTCGTCGGAGATCCACTGAAATACCATGACTGGAGCATTGCGTTTAAAACGCTTATCGAAGACAAGCGAATTACAGAAAGAGAAAAAATTCCCACTACTTGAAGAAGTACGTTGGTGGACCTGCTAAGGAAGCAATAAGTGGGTACTTTCTTCTGAGAAGCGAGAATGCATTCGTTCAAGCCAAAGCGCTCCTTGAAGAAAGGTACGGGAATCCTTTCACTGTGACGGAAGCATTTCGAGACAAGCTCGGAGCTTGGCCCAAGATCTCAGGGAGAGATGGAAATAGCCTCAGACGGTTTGCAGACTTCCTGAATCAGTGCCAAGCAGCCATGGTGGAAATGAAAGGACTCGAAATTCTCAATGATAATAGAGAAAACCACAAGCTGCTGAAGAAACTTCCTGACTGGGTTGTCAATCGTTGGAGTCGGATTGCGTCAAAATCACGGAAAGTCGATGGTATGTACCCATCCTTCAAACGGTTCGCAGAATTCATCAACGAAGAAGCAAGCATCGCCTGTGATCCAGTTACATCGCTGGGATCATTGAGAGGACTTCCAGAGCAAGAACACAAAGACAGGCAGACATCTACAACAGCAAGTCAGAAGAAAAGAAACCTTGCAACTACGACACAGTCATCAGACACTCAAGACAAGAAGTGTTTGTCTTGTGTCTTGTGCAAAAGAATCGGCCACAGCTTAGCCGAATGTCGAACCTTTAGAGCAAAACCTGTCATAGCAAAACAGGAATTCGTGAAGACAAATGGACTGTGCTTCGGCTGCCTGCAGTATGGGCACATGTCCAAGACCTGTTTGCAGAAGAGCACCTGCAAGATATGCCAAAGAAGACATCCAACCAGTCTCCACGTGGAACAGAAATCATCGGGTGGTGATTCAAAGAGAGAGACGCCAGAGAGATCCAAGAGCTCGAAGAAGGCAGAGAAACCAGAGAAAGCCGTCGTCTGCAGAAAGGTGTCAAGCACAGGAAGTGAAGGTATGTTAACCATGATTGTACCAGTTTGGGTATCAAAGAAGAACTCCCCCAAAAATGAATTCCTGGTGTATGCGCTGTTAGACGCCCAATCAGACACCACCTTTATCTTGGAAGAAACCGCTCACATTTTAGACCCAGAGTCAGAGACAGTGAGTCTAAGACTGTCAACCATGTCAGCGCGTGACAAGGTGATACACTGCTAGAAGTTGCAGGAGCTGCAAGTGAGAGGATATGACTCGGATGTCTTCATTGATCTACCAACGACATACACGCGGAACTTCATCCCGACAGATAGATCTCACATCCCGACGCCAACCACGGCCAATAAGTGGCCCCATCTGAGACCAGTTGCCCATCTGATACAACCGATGCAAGACTGTGAAGTTGCACTGTTAATAGGCTACAATTGTCCTCTTGCCCTGGCACCAAGAAGCTATGTTGTAGGTGAAGGTAGCGTACCTTTCGCAATACAGACTCATCTTGGTTGGAGCGTTGTGGGTGGAACCGACCTACATGAAGATGGAGATGCGATAGGAACAACGCACCGAATCGTAGTCAAACAAATCCACGATCAGCTGCAACCTGATACTGGACAGGACTGCAGAAATTGTCAAGATTCTCGAGTCTGACTTCAAAGATGGCTCAAGTCACGATAAACACATGTCACAAGACGACATGTAGCTGTGCGTCGGTTCAATCATCTCAAGCGCCGCTTCAAATCCGACAAGAAATATTTTGAAGACTACAAAAGGTACATGGAGGAAATGATGGAGCGCGGAGATGCAGAGAAAATCCCACCTGAAGAACTGCACAATGAACCGGCCTGGTACATACCACACCAGGGGGTGTACCACCCAAAGAAACCAGAGAAGATCAGAGTTGTCTTTGACTGTAGTGCAAAGTGTCAAGGAACGCCTTTGAACGGTCACCTGCTTCAGGGACCTGATCTGACCAACGGACTGATATGTGTCATCATCAGATTCCGTCAAGAACGCATCGCATTTATGTGTGATGTAGAGAATATGTTTCATCAGTTCAGAGTAGATGAGAAAGACCGGGATTACCTGAGGTTTCTCTGGAATGATGATGACTACAGAATGAAGGTGCATTTGTTTGGAGCCGCGTCATCACCTGGATGTGCAAATTACGGGCTCAAGCAGATTGCCAAAGATTATGAAGAAGATAGCCCAGATGCAGCTTTCTTCATTAGAAAGAACTTCTACGTTGATGACGGCCTGACAAGTGTGAAAATGGCTGACAGTGCGAAGAAACTCATCAAAGAAATAAAGCATATGTGTGTCAAAGGAAATCTGAGGTTGCACAAGTTTGTTTCAAACAGTCGTGAAGTGATGGAGATGATTCCCTGCTCTGAGCGCGGAAATGTCATCAAGGACCTAGACTTATCGTCTGACGATCTACCAATTGAAAGAGCACTTGGAATACAATGGTGTGTGGAGTCGGACAGTTTCCAGTTCCGACTTGTGCTGAAAGACCGACCACTAACCCGCCGTGGCATTCTGTCCACTGTAGCATCCATATGTGATCCGCTTGGCTTCCTGGCACCATTCGTTCTCACAGGGAAACAGATCTTGCAAGATATGTGCAGGGATGGTGTGAGCTGGGATGAGCCATTATCAGAAGAACTGCGGCCAAGATGGGAGCGCTGGAGAGATGATCTACCGGAGTTGGTCAACGTCAAGATCCCAAGATGCTTCCAGCCAGAGAAGTTTGGGAGAGTGAAGAAGAGCGAATTACATCACTTCTCCGATGCAAGTACGACTGGCTATGGTCAGTGTTCGTACATGAGACTCATTGATGACGAAAACAATACACATTGCTCTCTTGTCATGGGAAAGGCAAGAGTGACACCACTGCGAGTAATCATAGTGCCAAGGTTGGAATTACAAGCTGCTATGGTCTCTGTGAAAGTAAGCAAATTACTCCATCAGGAGCTAGATTATGAAAACGTCTCCGAGTATTTCTGGACAGACTCGAAAGTCGTCCTGGAATACATAGGAAATGATGCAAAACGTTTTCATGTCTACGTGGCAAATCGAATTCAGAGAATTAAAGAAGCTACCGAACCGTACCAGTGGCATTACGTCGCCACGGAGGAGAACCCTGCAGACTGCGCATCACGTGGGCTGAACGCAACGGAATTGATTTCTTCCAGTTGGTTCTCAGGACCATCCTTCTTGTGGGAACGAGAACTTCCCAAGGAAGAAACAAACCACGGGGAACTACTTCGAAATGACCCAGAAGTGAAACAAGCGTATGTTCTCATGGCTGGGTCTCAAGAAGTGTCAATGCTCAATCGCCTAGAGCATTTCTCTGACTTGTCAAGAGCTGTCAAAGGAATAGCTGTACTGCAACGATTCATGTCAAGAAGAAATGACAACAGGAAGGAGGACGCAAAACGATGTACTTCGGAGGGTGGTAAAGAGAGGGCTCGACAGACGATTATAAAGATGGTGCAGTATGATGCATTCGCAGAAGAGATCAGTCTACTCAAGAGTGGCCCAAATGACGAGACGATGAGAGAACGGAGTCAGATCTACAAGCTGGATCCATTCCTGGACAATAATGGAATCCTGAGAGTTGGAGGACGCCTCGGAAGGTCGGTGTATCTTCACTATGAAGACAAACACCCAATGATTCTCCCAAGAAAGGGTCACGTGACGCATTTAGTGATTAAGCATTGTCATGAGAAAGTGGCACACCAAGGAAGAGGCATGACAATCAATGAAGTGCGATCTAGAGGGTACTGGATCGTAGGAATAACTTCTACAGTCTCATCACATATTTACAAATGTGTGCAGTGCAGGAAACTTCGTGGTCGAAGTCAAGTTCAGAAGATGGCCGACTTGCCGGAAGAAAGGTTAGAGCCATCACCGCCATTCACATATTGTGGCTTTGATTGTTTCGGCCCATTCATCATCAAGGAGGGAAGGAAGGACATAAAGAGATATGGATTGCTCTTCACCTGCATGTCATCACGAGCAGTTCACACTGAGATGCTTGATGATATGACGACTGATGCCTTCATCAATGCTCTACGATGTTTCATTGCTTTGCGCGGCACAGTGAGACAGCTACGCTCTGACCAAGGGACGAGTTTCATAGGAGCACAACATGAACTGGCAAAATCATTGAAAGAAATCAACAAAGACGAGTGCAGCAATTTCTTGAGGCACACGGATGTGATTTTGTGATGAATGTACCCTCATCCAGTCACATGGGAGGAGTTTGGGAGCGACAGATACGAACAATCAGAAACATTCTGACAGCGATATTGTGTCAGAATAACTCAAGATTGGACAATTCTTCTCTCAGGACTTTCCTCTACGAAACAATGGCGATTGTGAACAGCAGACCACTTGCAATTGAAAACATAACTGACCCCCTTGGCCGGAAGCACTAACACCTAACCACCTACTCACCATGAAATCGGGAATTATAGTACCACCACCAGGAAACTTCCAGAAAGAAGACGTTTATGCCAGAAAGCGATGGAGACGAGTACAGTACAGTATTTGGCGAACCAGTTCTGGTCAAGGTGGAAGAAGGAATACCTGGCCAATCTCCAAGTTAGACAGAAGTGGAACAAGAAAAGGCGAAACATGCAAGTGGGAGATGTGGTGCTGTTGAAGGAAGAGGATCTTGTGCGGAGTCACTGGACGCTAGCAAAGGTGTTCGAAACAATGCCAAGCAAGGACAGTCTGGTGCGCAAAGTGAAACTACTTGTGGCTGACTCAAGCCTCACGAAGGAGGGAAAGCGAAGCAAGAAAGCCACTTATATTGAGAGGCCAATACACAAACTGACACTCCTAATCGAAAATAGAGTGACAGGTGAAAAATATTCACAGTAAACGTACTCTGCCTACGGGTGGGAGTACATAGAGAGAGAGAGAGACTTTAATCTTAGAAGAAATCACTAGTGATTTCGGTGGGAGTGTAGATGACAGTGAGTCAGTCTAGTGGTTAGTGCATGCACTGTCAATCTATTTACATAAGGGCAACACTCCCTCTGCAGTAAACAGGGTTTGGCTTCCCTTCTGGGGTGAAACAGAGTCAGACTGATGGGGTGACCAGTGGGAGGCTGGTGTTGCCCTCTCTGGTAAACAAGATTTGGTAACTGGTCAATTTACCCCCTGGTGAGGTGTTTACACTAGAGAACATAGTTTGGTTTAATTCATTTAATATTGAAGGTTTATGTGTATTGTATTGATTATTGTTACACTTTGTTTATCTTTTAGATGAATATTAACCTAATGTGCATGTATTAGTACTGTAAGCCATTCATATTGAAATGTGTGACTTAAGTAGAGTAGGAACACATTCCATCAGACAAGTAATTAGGCCCTCTCCCCTTGCTAAAATCGGATTGACCCCCTGCCTACAACACTATCAGATGGCAGATTCAAGATACATGTAGAAACAGAGCTAAAGAAGAACACCAAGCCAGAATATGCGGCCCACACAAACAGTAAAAACACCACAAGCCGCATAGGCGGAACGAGTTTTTACTGTACTGTGGGCCGCATATTCTGGCTTGGTGTTCTTCTTTAGCTCTGTTTCTACATGTATCTTGAATCTGCCATCTGATAGTGTTGTAGGCAGGGGGGTCAATCCGATTTTAGCAAGGGGAGAGGGCCTAATTACTTGTCTGATGGAATGTGTTCCTACTCTCAATACGAATGGCTTACAGTGCTAATACATGCACATTAGGTTAATATTCATCTAAAAGATGAACAAAATGTAACAATAATCAATACAATACACATAAACCTTCAATATTAAATGAATTGAACCAAACTATGTTCTCTAGTGTAAACACCTCACCAGGGGGTAAATTGACCAGTTACCAAATCTTGTTTACCAGAGAGGGCAACTCCAGCCTCCCACTGGTCAATTAATCACCCCATCAGTCTGGCTCTGGTTCACCCCAGAAGGGAAGCCAAACCCTGTTTACTGCAGAGGGAGTGTTGCCCTTATGTAAATAGATTGACAGTGCATGCACTATAGCCACTATACCACTAGACTGACTCACTGTCATCTACACACACCCTCTTAGGGAATGTTTGCGCTACAGCAGCTGAACATGATCTAAGACAACGTTAGAATGTTACTGTGGATTATACCTTTGTTCAGTACATAGGTAAAATTTAAATATTGTATTTTTTTAATTTTTAAACAAATATGATCATCATATTTGATCATTATTATGTGTTTTTAAAAACCAATCTGTGGGGCATATATTGTATAATGTTAAGGACATATTAAGCATTAATTGGGACGCTGAATTTTCAAATCATGAAGATGTGCAAGCCCAATTGGACATATTTACTTAGAGAAATTAGAGAAGCAGAAGAACAGTGTACCCAGTACCAGATGTAAAAACATGAGCTAAAATCAAACGAAAAAATAGATTAAGGAAGAAATATCTTCTAACTAATTGTGATTCTACAGTTACTTCAAATTATATTACATTAAGGGAAAATGATTCAATAACTAGGACACGACCTAAAATATTGAAAGAAAGGTAGCAATTAAACATTTAAAAATATTAATATACCAAAGTACAGATGTATGGAATAGTCTGCCACAGTATGTGGTAGTCACACCATTAGTCCAATAATTTGAAGAAAAAATTGATAAATTATGGAAACCATCCTATAAAACAGGTTTTACTGCACCACCTCTAGTATGGACTGTCACCTTCTGACACATGCGCAGTCTCAACACACCGTTGTAGACAGAGCTGGCACAAGAGGCAGGTATGCCGAATACAAGCCAAAAAATGCCCTTTAAAAATAATTAATTGGTCTGACAAGTGCACAGTGGCTTTACTATGTAATGATGGCCCACCTAACTGACCACCACAATTCAATGTATTCTTTGAAACACAGTTCTCTGTTGATCCACACTCCACGGTCTATGTTTATAAGTCTGTTGATCCACACTCCACGGTCTATGTTTATAAGTCTGTTGATCCACATTCCACGGTCTATGTTTATAAGTCTGTTGATCCACACTCCACGGTCTATGTTTATAACTCTGTTGATCCACACTCCACGGTCTATGTTTATAACTCTGTTGATCCACACTCCACATTTATAAGTCTGTTGATCCACACTCCACGGTCTATGTTTATAAGTCTAGCTGTTGATCCACACTCCACGTTTATAACTCAGTTGATCCACACTCCACGGTCTATGTTTATAAGTCTGTTGATCCACACTCCACGGTCTATGTTTATAAGTCTGTTGATCCACACTCCACGTTCTATGTTTATAACTCTGTTGATCCACACTCCACGGTCTATGTTTATAACTCTGTTGATCCACACTCCACATTTATAAGTCTGTTGATCCACACTCCACAGTCTATGTTTATAAGTCTGTTGATCCACACTCCACGGTCTATGTTTATAAGTCTGTTGATCCACACTCCACGGTCTATGTTTATAACTCTGTTGATCCACACTCCACGGTCTATGTTTATAAATTTGTTGATCCACACTCCACAGTCTATGTTTATAACTCTGTTGATCCACACTCCACAGTCTATGTTTATAACTCTGTTGATCCACACTCCACGTTTATAAGTCTGTTGATCCACACTCCACGGTCTATGTTTATAAGTCTGGTCTGTTAGTGTTCACTGCCATTCACATAACTAAAACTTGGCTAAGTCAATTTTCTCCTCAGTCTCAAAAAACTGTATTTCTTATGGTACAAAATAGCCTTCATAAGTTGACTTCTCTTAAAGGCAATTCCATATGCAAACACAGATTTCTCTCATCTGGTTAACTCGAATTTCATCAATCTCTACTACTAAACACTAAAGTGAACTTCAGATGAGTGGAAATATTTCAATGGATTCCTGCAATGGACTTTGATGAAATGCACATTAAACCCTTAGTACACTACAGGAATCTTCAGAGCGCAGTAGCTCAGGGGTAGAACATTGGACTCTCGACTAAGAGGGTTCGAATCCTGTGCTGCAGTGTTAAAAACCTTGGGCAAGTGTTTTCACTCCACATTGCTCCAGTTCACTCAGCTGTATAAATGAGTACCTGGCTATGGACAGTGGTGGATATGTGTACGAGCAGCCTTTGAAGATTAATTGTAGCTTATGGCTGGATGCTTCCCAGAGAAGTTGAGATTGTGTCTGATTGAACAGGTCTGCCAGGGAAGTAAATATGTAAAGCGCTTTGAATGATCCTGAGGACTGGATACTGTGCTATATAAGAACAGACCTTTACTTTTTTTAGTCACACAGGACACTGTTAGAGACATATTGCATAAAATTAACATGCGTCATCAAATATCTATATAAGAAGTGCACCCTGCTTGTAACCTAACCTATTCATAAAAGACATATGTCCTTGTTTTTAAGTTTCAGTGATAAACAGTCTCCAGTAGCAAAGTTGACAACAGTGTTGTTGAATCAAACAGTATCTTCCCATTTGACATGAATGCACCTCTTAGGAAATTACTGAAAAAGTCCTCAAAATATAAAACAAAGAAGTGATATAAGTAAACTAATTCAACACTATCTAGTGAAAATTTATTATAATTATCAAAATACACAAATCAAGATAGTACAAAACAGTAAATGAATAGTTGGCAGTAAAAACATGGAATGCAATCAATCCATATATAACACGATTCTTTCTATGAGCATTTTAAGAGGCAATTTGTTAGCCTAATCTTCGGACACTTGTTTGGTCTGACGGGTCAGATGATGGCGCTGTGTCACCACCACGATCTTGATGGTAGTGGGACATTCTCAATTGACGGATTTCTTGACGCAATCTGTGAAATACACAACACCTTAAACACTCCAAATGACAAAGAGTGAAAGCATGTGACAATTGGTTATTAATAAAAATTCTGAAAAAGTAATATAACAAATTATATATATGTACATATATACATATATATACATATATATACATATATATATATATATATATATAATTACATACTTGATATAGTATGACTTATGCTTACTCAAATATATACACTTTCTATGATTTCAAGTTTGAAACTTATCCCACAAACCTCATAGGAATTGGAGCATAGAGACTGGTGCTAAGCCATTCAACAGTGTGTGTCTGGGTTGGAGATAGTTTACTATCCAGTGTCTCAGCAAGGGGGTGAGTGTTTTTGTAAGCTTCAAAGAGGTGCAACTGGAGGTTTTCGGTGAGCCTTAAGGGAGAGGCAGTTGGAAGTGATTTCATGCATGTCATTTCTCCTACTTGTCATATTGTTCCAACATCTATTAACATGCATCTATTTAGATAAATCACATAAAATGCAATCAATATGCCCCTTTAAAAACTGTGAGTTTATATTATTAGATATACTTTATTGGTACTTTAAGGTAATGCATTTGTTAAAACATATTGATGGTTAATTTATTGTCATTATAACCAATGCCATGTGTTGTTACCATGACAACAGATAGACTGAGTTGGGAAAATAAAAGATGATCACCTTTCGATCTTTGGTTCATAATGATTTCGTACCATGTCCTTGCTGATGTCACACAGCTGCTGCATGTTGTAGTGCTGCAAACAAGGACACGACCTGTATACAATATATGCACAACAATCACCGGCCACTCTGTTATTGTCCATCTCCCGTAAAAGAAAGCAACAGTGAAGAGACCACAATGGGGTGAGGCAAATGTCTCAAACTTCTACCTCACTTTTTGTTGACACCAACTTACAACTCTTGCAGTCAACCTCCCACATACTTCTGCAGCCAACCTTGCCTTGCATCTTTTCAAGGCCAAACCTCCCACCTATAGTTTTTATTTTTATATCTCTAGATAATTTTATTTTACATTCTCTTATGTGCTGTTATGCTTTATTTTCTCAGTTTACTTTTATGTCGCCAGGCCTATCTATCACTATTTATTTATTTTTAACTGTCACCTTAATTATATATAGCCAGCTAACTAATTTATTGATATTGGTTAAATATATGTTTATGCATTTTTTAACCTTTTAAGATAATATTAAGATGATACTGATGTTACCAAGGTTAACGTTTTATGTAAAGATGTACGATTGTTCTACTGGTTGGTTTCTGCTGTTGGACTACTCTCTGTAGTAAGGTGTATCACTGTGGAGAACAATGTTACGTACAATTACATTTTACGACACTACATAATACTCACTTTCAAACTCTTACAGATATGCAACATGCACACAAACGTGAACACACACACATACACAAGGTACTTACTGAAACAACAGTTGCATGCTTTCGAAAGTTAACACAGCCAGTTTCATCTTCATGAATGGGAATGGCTTTCATCTTGCCAACTGCATGTTTATTCCTAGGGTCATTACAATACCATGGCTTGATGATGATTTCTATGACGTAACGTGCAGCCAAGATTCCCTATAATTAAAACACACAACACAAAACGCATTTGAAAATAAATTACAACAACAGCCATCTATCTACCTGTTGAAAGAAATGCAGCTTGGGTTGTTTTTGGGGAAGTCACAATAAAAACTGTTTTTTAATCTCTGTTCTGTTAAGTAATATTTGTTTTACTGCATAAAGACTACTCTCATGCACATACCTGGCCAATCTGGCACTCATGATTAGTGAACGACTACAACAAATTTGCCAACAACTGGGTGCAGTGAACTTGGCAACATTTCCAAATGGCAACAAGAGGCTTCTACCAACCGAGAGGTGCTCTCATACTGAGATGATCTACCCACTGTGCTACAGCGCCTCACAAATGTGGAGACTTACACTCTGGAACTGTGCAATGCGGTCCTGGTCACACCAACACCTCTTGTAGTCACGCAGCGTGTGTGGTGTCTGTCGTCTCTCACAGCTTACAGACTTACTACAACAAAACACACTTTATAATTAACCATTGTTTCAATACCAGAATTATTGTGCTAATGTACAAGAAATGCCAAGCCTTTTTTGAGACTGGCACGCCATTCTAAACTTGTATTTTCATGCGCTTACTGCTCAAATGTGACTTGGTAAATTTTACATTTCCTGAAAGATAATGTTCTATTTAGTTTTAAAATGCGACAGGTCTGAGGCAATGATCCATGGAACTATTTTTAAATCTAGCTTCAAAATGGTGCATTATGAAGTATATCTTAATCTACTCCTTGGCATGTAAGGAAAAAATTAAGGAATTAACTATATGTTTGTAGCATTACTTGTAAATTGACAGCAAGAACACAAGAAATACAACCAGCCTATTTTGGGCAAGGTGGCATAGAAACAGCATGGTGCTTCCCCTACACCATACAGCAGGGGAAGCACTGACATGTTTGCATTGCAGTGACTTGGGGTGCAAATGTAGTTGTTTGCAGGAGGAAAATTGTTTGGAATGGCACAACATGATTCAAATCTGGCTCTCTCAATTGTGAGTCCAGTGATCTAGTAACTGTGGCACTCCACTTCACAGACTCGCACAGTCCTACCTGGAGTTGTAACTGACGATCCTCTCGATGTCCTCCTCTGAACAGTCCTTGTCGACAATCGGGACAAACTTGACAGTGTAGCGATGCTCCTCGACCGGTGGGTGGTAGCGCTCCATCAAGTCGTCCAGAGACACCCTCACATGGTCTTTCTGGGAAACATCACAAGCAATTACCACAGATCCACACACCTTTGTGGTTTTCGTGCAAGATAAGATTTTTACCGGTCCAAAAACTGTTCTGGTAGATTACCGTAGATATCCACAACTGCATACGCACACACATAAAATCCAGGTGCCATAGTTGTGTATGATTACATGTAAATATGTATGTATATTTACATATATGTCAACATTCAAAATTATGTTTGTCTGCTGTCCCTGTTGCCCATGACAAGTGAAGTCGTTACTACTTGCTGTCCGTGGACAACTTAGTTAGGGTGTAGGGCAGCACTGTTCTGTTCAGCCAAACAGGCAAAGTCTAGCATGCATTGCCTATGGCAGCCTCTGAGCGTTATCAATAAACACTATTCAACTGTAAATATTGTTAATTACTTATGTAGGTATTGAATACAATTTGAAATGTTGTTGTGGGATAAGTGAATTGATGTACGAACAAGTGAAATATTTAAGTGAAATATTTATTTATTTGTTCTCGGGATGTGTAAAATATTTGACAAATTTCAAACCTTGTGATACATATTTTATATCAATATGGACATATCTAAAATTAGCTTTTTCTCTGCTCAAATTATTTCACGTCCAACCATAAATTTTTATCCTCTCAAAAGTGATGTTAAGCCCATACAAAAGACATACCGCGTGGTCTCTGGATATAGGTAGGAGTCTAGTACTTCATACACTGGTAACAATTATTTAATTGCAAATTAATATATGATTCTATGAACTGCACAGTGAATGAATTATGAGGATGCCAGCTTGTAGGTTTTATTGTTTTCATTTAATATTATGTTATGTCCTACAACATGCATGTGCAAGGTTTATTGCCTGTGACACCCTGCCTTTAACATGTGACAACAGTGAAATAATGGGACATAATCCAGTTGACATTTTATATGTTCATTTTCATAGCATATCCAGTTGACCAGTAGAGATGTTATTGCTTTATATTAGGTAAATGGTAACTCACTGGATAACTAACAGATTTTGAAAAATGTATTAATTTTTAGTTACTTGGTAAACTACATTTATACTTTCACATAATTTTCAGGATTAACGATAATCATAATCGTGACATTTTTATAGTGCTGTTCCAACATTCGTTATTCACAGCACTGCACAAAAAGTTCTTGACTATATAGGTAAGTTTTTAGTTTTACTTTAAAACCAGCAATAGTCATAAATGTTAATGCCAGATGCTGCAATAGCACGTTCCATAGAATTGGGGCTGAAAGCTCTGTCACCCCAGTGACGCCATGTGTGTGGTACACAAAATAAATTATGTTCATTGGGGCATAGCAACCAAACCGGCTGGCGTAGGCTTACACGTTGTTCGGTGTATTCAGGTGCATGGTCAGGCAGTGTTCGATGTATGAGTAGCATGATCCTGAACTCCATTCGCACTGTATCAGCAGCCAGTGCAAATTCATCAGCAGCGGTGTAGCATGGGTATATTTCATAGCTCCGTCAATCAAGATTAGTTAATAAACATCAGCTGAAGTTCAACACATTAACGATCTCTTACATATAAATAACTGCTTATTTAGAAAATGTGATCAGATAAAATTGCTTACCTGAAACTGTGTAAGGGAAAAGCCATTGACTGTTCCATCATCTAAGATGCCCAAGTAAACGGTACCGCCACATTCATTGTTTAGAAAACCATTCAGGCATCTACAAATAAACACATCAGCTTTTTGTGGGTTAAACTCTGCATTGAAGTAGAATATTTTTGGGGGATAAATTTCAAGTTAACTGAAACATTAAAATAGCATGAACCAGATTGGAGTCCATTAGTGAAAGTGAGATGACTTAATTGGAAAGTTAAATTTAAATTCATTTGTTTAAATTATAAAATGTATACAGAAATACATATACATAAAATAGTGAACTGGTGGTGTAAGAAAACAGTACATAAAACTATTGATATTGATATCTGACGTCAAGACGAGCAGATGTCTGTGAAATAGAGTAAATTATAATAATTCAAGCTATTTCACAACACTGCTTTTAAAGAATCTATTCCACAAATGCACCAAGATTCGACCGGGCTGCTTGATTTTAGTAAGTAAACGGACCATTTTGAGATTTTACCGACTTTATGTAACTGTGTGCACCTGTGTTAATCTACAAGCCTTGGTCGATTCAGTCATGCGAGACCTCAACAACCAATTGCTTAACTGCACGTCATGGCGGAATGGTTTCTACTACAGTCAAGTCTTTAGCCGCACATCATGGCTGACTGTATATTGCCATGCCAATGAACACTGGGTATTCATTGCCTTGATTGTTTGACACACCCTTGTGCTTCTCCAACCGATAACACTGAACTAATCATGACGTCAAGACGAGCAGTGCTGTCACTTTTCTTGCTACTTCTGTACTGCGTAATGAAATTCAATGCTTGCCACACAGACTTATCACTTACAAGGACATTCTACGAGGCTATGACGCCAAACACAACAAGCCGTACACACTCAGTCTCTCTCTATCTTGAAGCCAGCAGTGACATTGTTTTATCAATGATCCACAAATTTGATAGTCTCAACCACAAAGCAAAGCGTTCTGTGTGCAAACTCTGCAGACTTTCCAGCAACAAAGAAAACTCATACTACAACATTTCACCATTGACTACAATTTTTTTATTGCTCATGAAAAGCGGTGACGTGAGCCCTAATCCAGGCCCTCCTGAGCAAAAGAGGACATACAACCCAAAACATCCATGTAGCCATTGTGGCAAGGGTGTCACTGGTCGCAGTAGAGCCATCTCGTGTGACTCCTGCGACCAGTGGACACACAACAAATTTGTTGGAGTGTTATCAAATGACGCATACGACGAACTCTGCAGCAGCGGTGGCGAATTTACACATCTGTGCAATCAGTGTACACTGCACGCACTCCCATTTGCTGATGACAATGATCACCCAGCTTGGCCAGCTATCATCACGCAAGGCAACGATCTTCTGTCCGAAATCGTAGAAGACGCCGCCGACCAGGCAACAACTGAAAGACCCCTTGATTTTGAATGTTTACATTCAAAGGGTCTAAACTTCATTCATTTGAACATGCGCAGTCTTCTCCCGAAACTTGACGAGTTACAAATACTTGCGGCAAACACCAAAGTGGCAGTGATTGGCATCACCGAGTCTTGGTTAGAAATTAACATTACTGATTATTCTATTCTCCGGCGCGACAGAAATCACGAGGGCGGTGACGTTTGTATTTACATAAGAAAGGACTTTATTTTTAAACTGAGAGACGATATACGTACAACTCTAGAAACTGTGTGGGCGGAATTGTATCTACCCAAGACCAGACCTATTTTAATTGGTGTATGCTACCGTCCGCCCAAGCATACTGACTTTTTTAACGTACTTGAACGGTGTTGCTTGGACTGTAATTGCTTCACCAACAAAGAAGTTATTATGATGGGTGACTTTAATGTTGACTATTCTCAACTGCATTCTCACACTAATCCATTGCATGTATCACTGAAGCATTATATGTCTATGTTTGGTATGACCCAGATTATTAACACATCTACAAGGATTACTAGCACAACATCCACCATCTTAGATCTTATCCTTATCTCAGACCTTGCTAAAATATCACAATGTGGTGTATTAGACATTGGCTTAAGCGATCACCAAATAATACATTGTACACGTAAATGCAAGAAAATCCCCATAAATCGTCATAACAGTGTAACATTAAGATCGGTAAAAAATTACTGTAAGGAAATATTTGAAGAAAAACTGCATGAGGTAGATTGGCATTGGCAGATTGTCCTAGATTCAAACTCTGTACACGAGGCTTTTTATCTTTTAAAATCTAAGCTGATGGCCGTTATTGATAACATTGCTCCCTTGAAATATGTCCGTATTAAACAACGTACCGCCCCTTGGATGACGGGTGAGATACTGGCATACTGCACCTGATCCATGAAAGAGATCGAGCTTTTACCAAATTTAAAAAGACCAAAGACATCAGTTGGCATGGAAAATTCACTTACCTTCGTAATCAGGTTCAACATAAGAAGAAACAGGCCAAATCAGACTTCATTGCTAATAAAACTGATGAATTCAAACAACAACCTTCAAAATTATGGCAACTGCTGAAAAGCCCCGGAACTTCGACTCAGTGTAACTGTAAACCAGGAAGCATAGGACTAAACATTGACAATAGCATCTGTTTTGACAAATCACTAGTATCTGAACATTTCAACGACTACTTTACTAATGTAGCCTCAACACTGGTTAACCAACTTCCACCTAGTAATGGTATATATGAGAAGCAACACTTTCAAGACTTCTACAGGTCACTGGGTGTAACAAGTAATAGCTTCTGTTTTAATGAAGTCAGTGAGAACAACGTACTCAGTATTTTATGTAAACTAAATTCGAGCAAGGCAACCGGATTGGACCTATTGTCACCCAGATTCATTAAGGATGGTGCAAAGCTCATTGTGTCACCTTTAACACATATTTTAAATTTATCATTGTCCACTGGTGAAATCCCTGAAAATCTTAAATCTGCTAAGGTGATGCCCATTTATAAAAAGAATAGTAAAATGGAAGCCGGTAATTACAGACCGATCTCTATTTTAAATACGCTCTCAAAATTATTTGAGAGGATAGTCTATCAACAATTAAATGCAT
The DNA here is from genome assembly GCA_025642075.2 of Ridgeia piscesae. Taxonomy (NCBI): domain Eukaryota; kingdom Metazoa; phylum Annelida; class Polychaeta; order Sabellida; family Siboglinidae; genus Ridgeia; species Ridgeia piscesae. Next base: position 526,139 of record JAODUO010000148.1, read on the forward strand.
ATCTCCAAACACATCAGCTACTGTATGAACATCAGTCAGGCTTTAGATCCTCTTATTCTACTGAAACATGTTTAATATATCTCACTGACTTCATAAAACAAGAGCAAGATAAAGGTAATTATGTAGGCATGGTGCTAATTGACCTTTAGAAAGGCATTTGATACGGTAAATCATAAGATTACCGGTATGCTTCAAAAACTGGAAGCAATAGGACTTCATGAATCTGCTATAGCCTGGTTTAAATCATATTTATATGGACGTCAACAATCAGTTGAAATCAGTGAAGCGATCTCTAATCCGATGACTGTCACATGTGGTGTCCCACAAGGTTCAATTCTGGGACCGTTATTATTTCTAATATATATTAATGATATTTACACAGCTGTTCGCTGCAAACTACTTTTGTATGCTGATGATTCAGCCCTTTTAGTCTCGGGTAAAGACACCCAACTGATTCAAGAAAGTCTTTCTTCAGAACTCGAGGCAGCCAGAGAGTGGCTAATCAGTAACAAATTGTCCCTCCATCTAGAGAAAACGGAGTCAATTCTATTTGGGTCGAAATGTAAACTTAACACCTGTAGTTCCATCCAGGTGAGATGTGCTGGTACGACATTGGCAAGTCAAACCCATGCTAAATACCTAGGCATAGACCTAGATCAGTCATTAACTGGAGAAAGAGTGGCTGACAAGATTAGTTGTAAATCAAATGCCAAATTTAAAAAAAATTATAGACATACAAAAAATATCAACATGAAAACAAAAAAACTTCTTACCACAGCATTAATACAATGCCATTTTGACTATGCATGTTCATCATGGTTCTCTGGTTTAACCAAGAAATATAAATCCAGACTTCAGTGTACTCAGAACAAGGTAATCCGTTTCATCTTAAATGCACCAGCCAGAACCCACATCGGTTTGAGAGAGTTTAGACTGATGCTACCAGTGGAGTTACGAGTTAAACAACTCAAATTGAACCTTGTTTACAATGTCATAAATGGTAAAGCACCGAAGTATATGTCAAATTTGATAAATGTAGCATGTAAGCAGCATGGCATAAATACAAGATCTAGTGTTATGTCTCTTCGTGTGCCGTATGTTAAATCATTTGGGCCAACCTCCTTTTACTACACAGGAATTCATGCCTGGAACGAATTGCCATTTCCCATACAAAGTGTTCAGAACATGAGGCAATTTAAATGTCTACTGAAGCAGTTTTTGTTCAGTTGTCTTAATGATCAGGAAGCCAGCTCATTTATTTATTATTAATCATAATTGATGACATTATTTATATTTTTTATTTTTATTATTTATTAGATTTATTTATGATTTTTTGTAATAAGTAACAAGGTTTTACAAAGTGTTTCTAATCAGGAGATATTTCCATACTTTTTTATATTGTAATTATCAATGTCATTTACATATATTAGTAATTATTTATATCACTTATTTATTATGGTTGTTTTAGTATGTTATATTTGTCATTTCTGTCAATGTCTGTCATGTGTATGTCAAGGACCACAATGGAAATAAGTGCGTGCACTTTTTGTGTTATCCGAATATTTAAATGTACCTTGTATTTATATATTATGCATAGATGTACAATGTTTTACATTTTATATTAAATAAATCAATCAATCAAATGATAGATGAAGGAACATGAATATTTACTATCAGGTAGAACAGTAGTTACAGTACTTACTTTGAAACAGGGCCTCTTGTTCGCCTGTCAGTGTTTGCAATCTGGGTCCACGGAGGGATTTCTTCCTCAGACAGGTTCTTATGACCTTTGAACTCATGTGTGACGTCTTCATCGAAAGGTACTATTGATCCACAGACATAGTAGCAACGAGTCTTAGAACACGATGCTGTGCTGTCTTCTGCACTTTTTGACGATGGGTCCATAACACCTACAAATGTTGGACATGTAAACATTGGTCTACAATCATGATCATCTTGTTCATCAGACAAGTTAGTGGTCAAAAACAGGATGACATGGAAAGATGACCTAGTTCCACCAGAATTTATATTGGAACACTGATTAATATAAATACACAATAACTATGGCCTCTACTGTCTCTACACGATTAATGTATCAAGCAGAGATTTTTCCAAACAAGTTTGTTAATTAAATACTATCGTGGGAACAGTGATAAAATTGGCAATGTCAAATTGTGACTGTGCACACACACTCACAGACACACACATGCACACACGCAAACAAACACATATGGATTTAAAGTTATGTTCTCTAGAAATAAACTTTCAACATACTTTACTATTAAATTTACAAGACAGCTAGTACGTGTTCTGAAAAGCTGAAATGAATACATTCTAAATTAGTTGTTAAAACTGGTTTTAAATACATACAAAACTACAATTAATTACGTAAGTGTGCGACTGGCAAACTGACAGATGTCATCCGCTTTCCACCCCTCTACTTGGACTAACTCCACTCTCCAAATCAATACTCTACCCGCAGTACTATTACGCAATTAGCGTCAAATTAATACCACTTTCTAGGCATCGACCAATGCAGCGGCAATGCCAATGCAGCCGCCCAGCCTCCGAAAAAGAAAGATGCGCTGAAGATACGTTATATCACTATTCTACTATCTACTAGCTACACAATGGGTAAGTCACGTTTCTCATGTGTACTGTTCCACACAGTAAAGCATATCATGCATAAGTAAACGAGTTTAAAGATATTCTTAACCGTACTATAGGCTACAGAAAAGCAGATGATTATGGATAACTGCTATATTATCGCTCACATCCATCCAGGACGATGGTGCTGATAGCAGACTAGACAGGATTTCGAACGTCACAGCGTCTCTGTGTAGCTTCAACTACGCAATTCCATTTTATACTTACCACCACTCCACCAAAATGTGTTTCCAACAAGACAGTAACTGTATACCCAAAAGGCACACAAATGACAACCACGACCCACGCCAAAATACTGACGTCGTTGACGTTGGATCAACGCGCGATATTTTATACGTATGTGACTGTGAGGCCTATGACTTTCAGTTTTATGGTTTTATAATTTTAATATAGTAACATAATGACGTTTGTACGGTTGAATGGTTTTTTCGGCGGTGTTGGTGCAATTTTTTCTGCCTGGGACATTTTCCCGGTCGTCGCCCGGGAGTGTCATGTTGCCATAGCCTAGGGCTAGGCATATAGATTATAGGCATCGGCATCGTCGCCATCGGCATCGATCAGGTGTGGTGTGGAATATGTACAGTAAAACGCCAGGGCGAGGCGGGTTATTTTGAGCATCTTAAAAAATATATCACAAATGAATACGAAGGCAACCATGTTCTTCTTAACGTAGATATTTTCCCTACGAACAATTCCTGTCTCAGGCGAGAGGTGGGGGTCCGTTAAAATTGCACCCATTGACACAATTTTAATTAGCGCCTTTAATTATACACCGGTTCGATAAAAACTTTCCGATTGGCGTTTCTGCGCATGCACAATAAATGAAAAATAATCAATGTCCAGCGGTATAAATGCCACGAGCTGTTCGTTAACTCTTCTGTGACGATTATTGTGAAGAGTTTCTTAAAATATTACGTAAGTTTAAAAACTTTAATAATATTTTTATATATCACTGTCACGGATTATGGCGCACTAGTGGCACGTAATTTACGCTTGCTATCAAAATATGCCTCAAAACTTGTCTGTCTCGTGTTAATTTGCGACAAATAACTTTGCTGAGAGGTTATATACATCCTAACGAACAACCCGTAATATTTATACCATAAATGCTTGTCTTTTCGCTGCACATTGATGATTTTACATATATCGCGCATGCGCAGAAACGTCAATCGGAACGTTTCTAACGCCGGAAAAATGTAAGCGGTACACCGGGTCTACTAAAACCCTCTAACTACACCAGTCCAAATTCCCCAAACTAGGTGGGGAGGGCTAGGCGAACGGTAAAGGAAAGGGACAAGCTGTTAAAAGTGTTTCTAATAGACTTGGAATAATGCCAAAATTAACATGGGGAGCAGATCTCGGATATCCCAAGACGGGGACAGAAGGTGCTTTTGATTTTGTTCGGCCATATGTACGTTCACTATTTTCTCGCCATGTTATGTTTAAAAAAAAACCTTCCCTTGCATTATTATTGCATGCCTCTTGACACTCGCCAAAATCTGTTCTAGTTCTAAAAAATCAATAACAATGCACTCCTTTCTCAAAAATTGCGTGAGGTATTTAATCCTATATATCTGGCCTCCTCACCTCAATCATTGGAGGCCCGAGGCTCAGTTCCTCAGCCTCCGATCTGTTCCGACGTCTACGAATACATGCATATTTGAGACAATTTGACAATAATCAAAATGCCACGTTGTAATCATAGCTTGGTCATAAGCCGGCTGCTAATTAATTGATTATCTAGGTAAAATATATTCTCGTTCTTTGCATCAATTCATTGGAAACATTGTTAGGGGCCCTACCTAAGGCAGGAGAATAAACGTAAAATGTAGTCATGTTTTAAACCAAAACGCCCATATATAAAGTTGGTAACGGATCCGTGCTGTGTCTATACAAAATAAACATCATGGTCTACATGGATACACGCCCCTAGATGGGGGATTGACTCCCACACCCGTGGATCCGCAAACGAAATTCAAATAAAACCAAGAACTTACTTTCAAACAACGCGGGAGTATACAGCTAACGTTCCCACGCCTGCATGAGCCACGCCCATTTGTAGTGTATAGGCGAGAATAAAGGGTGGGAATTAAACGGTATATATAAGGCTTATCCGTAAGTGTATATACTAGACTTGCAGAGAAAGATTCGTAAACACTGAACAAGTCACCCATTTTATACGGTGTGTGTGTGTGTGTGTGTGTGTGTGTGTGTGTGTGTGTGTGTGTGTGTGTGTGTGTGTGTGTGTGTGTGTGTGTGTGTGTGTGTGTGTGTGTGTGTGTGTGTGTGTGTGTGTGTGTGTGTGTGTGTGTGTGTGTGTGTGTGTGTGTGTGTGTGTGTGTGTGTGTGTGTGTGTGTGTGTGTGTGTGTGTGTGTGTGTGTGTGTGTGTGTGTGTGTGTGTGTGTGTGTGTGTGTGTGTGTGTGTGTGTGTGTGTGTGTGTGTGTGTGTGTGTGTGTGTGTGTGTGTGTGTGTGTGTGTGTGTGTGTGTGTGTGTGTGTGTGTGTGTGTGTGTGTGTGTGTGTGTGTGTGTGTGGTGTGTGTGTGTGTGTGTGTGTGTGTGTGTGTGTGTGTGTGTGTGTGTGGTGCGTGTGTGGTGGGTGTAGGTAGGTGTGAGTGCATGCGTGCGTGCGTGCGTGCGTTTTGTGGTTACCTGGTGTATATATATATATATATATATATATATATATATATATATATATATATATACGTGATGTTTGTATATGCGCGTGCGTGTGTGTGCGCGCGTGTGAATGCGTGCGTGCAATGGGTGCTCGCGTTGTATGGAAGGGGTGAACTGCACCTTTTGAACGCCCCCTCAGTCCACCGTGGCCAGTATCTGTTGTTAACGAACTGCGCCTGATATGTCTAAACTTGTTTACACGCGGCTTGGTAGGCTAGTGAACGTTAATAAATTGTTGAAGTGGACCTCTGTCTAAACGTGTTCTGCCAGAATTGAAGCCACTGCTATATTCTCACATAGAACCACTGTTCTACATAGAACCACTGTTCTACATAGAACCACTGTTCTACATAGAACCACTGGTCTCCCACTGTGCTGTTCTAACTTTGTCTGGGTCTGTATTCAGCGTGCCACTGTCTCGTTATTTTTATCGGCCTGCAATCCATCGAAACAGCGAAATCACCGTGGACGTGGAGCGTTGCACCTTGCCGTTGGTACGTATTCGTTCTGCGATCTCTATCATTGTTATGTATACCTGCGCTTTCTATAGAAATTCTATACAGGGCGCAGGTATTCAATGGTAGAGTTCGCAGAGCCAGAAAAAGGGTAGCGTATTATCACTAGCTCCACGTGGCGTCTCAATTTTGGCGGGTGTTTTTAATCTAACAACACACGTCGGTTTTTTGCTTCTCGCTACAGACACAATTCGCCAGCAAAATGGAACCTAAGTCTAGGAGGCCTGTGGGTACCACTGCATATTAGTTCGTTGTTGCAAATGTATTATTCGATGTTAATGAAATTATCTACATACCTGTCAATATTTGAAAATTGCCGTGGGGGATATTGCACGCGACCTGTTACGCCAACCACGAAAGGGTCAACGGGACCTTTGCGGACGCATACTTGGAATAGATATGACATTATGAATGAAACAACAAGAAAACAAATTTCCACGATTTTATTAGCACATCACAACATTTAAACCAAACAACCTGCAAATAAATCCAATTTACAGGCCACAATGTAGAAGAAATAAAAAATAACAAGAAACAATGTTCTGTCAGTCCAACGTTGAACAAATTATCACATTGTTATTATCACATTGTGAATAAGAGGTGTTATCCTCTGGATCACATTCACAGGCTATAGAATTGGGACAAATACTGAAAATGTTTTCGAATATACATATTTTCGAATCTGGGAACATTTGCTTGCATAGGCGTATAAAATGGTCTGCCACAGCAAACGCCAAGTTGTGCTCCGCAACGAAATTTGTGAACAGAGTTTCGCTTCGAATTACATCTTCTGTATCTGCATTCGCTGTAAAATAGTTCGTCACAGGAGCTGTGGTGTTCTGCGATTTCTGCAGCCGGGTGTGTTTCTCTGTGATTGAATGTTTCTTCAAATCATTCTTGCCTCCGTGATCCACTTTGATGTATATCACACACTTTGCAAAAGGCATGCTCGATACCTTGTCGACTTTTACATACCCACGGGTACTCGACCGTCCATTTATCTTGATACTTCCTTCTTCCTTTCTGCCATGATCAATTATTGCTTCTGCTGTTTTACGTGACCTGCTTCTTGCGTTGCGTACCTCAAAATGGCGCAGGTCAAGGTTTACCTTGCGAGGTACCCGGATAGACATAGGACAAATCGCGCGCTGTGTAGATACTCAACGCGCGCAAGGCCTTCCTAACAGCACCATATATCGGCAAGAATAAGCATTTTCATGTTTTGATGTTCGAAGTTGCGGCAAATCTACGGGTCTGGATTTTGAGGGGGAGATTTTGTTTATTAAATCGGGAGAAACTGCTTAAATAGCAAACCCGAACGGTAGATCGGTAGACATGTCTAAAATCGTAAGTTTGTGCTTTAGCACACGTGGACACTCTGGTAGCCGGTAATGTGCGTTTGTAGGAAGGGATGTGGTGAACCGAACAGGCAAGAAGGGAAGAGTGAATTATGATCGGGCCGAAGGTATATGTATAATGTGGCTGCAGTTCGTAGAAAGCGCAACAACGACTGGGTAAATGGAAACAGCTATTGAATTCGCAGACCCGGTCCGAGGGCACGTGATATTGTGATGTGGAGGAGTAAACACGAACAGTAGATCTTTTGTAAATACATACGACAGCGTCAAGTGATGCTGTGTTGTGCTGTCAGCTCATTTGAAGTAATCGACAGTGTAAACGGGGCTCGACATGGATTGTGTTGCGGAGAAGCGTAATTTCTAGCTCTGGTAATGCGTCGTCACATTCGTAGCAAATTACACAGGTATTTTGACATTTTCATTTTTCAGTGGACACTTTGAGCGGGTGACCATTCTACAGGGCGTCGTTGTGGAGGTAAATTCGATTTATTGACAATAGTATAATTTACTGATCGTGGGATCAAATTAAAGTTCAACCTACTGTAAGGGTGAAAAGGGTTGTCCATAAAATATAGCCCGCCGCGAATGTCATGCTTATCTGTCACTGGCTTTACAGTGTAATCACCATGAAATCAATGTCAAATGTGGCACGACGTGACAATTAACTGAATGATTGCTGTTGATCAAGTCGATTGTAAAATCACAGTTACACTCCTTTCTACGAGTAATCATTTACTGTCGGATCACGTGTACGTGAATCGGGGTAGTACGATCTGGTGACATCCGCCTATTTTACCTTGACACAAATTGAGGATGTTTTAGAACCAAAGACGTATCCTGACATCTGTGCAGGTGTTGGCCGAAGTGGACCTCTGAGAAATGTCTACTGAAAGCAAGGTGACGTATGTTCTTACACACATTATTTGACCAACAACGGGACGGTTAAACAGAGCGTCTTACTATTGTCAAGAATCAGGTATAATCGTTTTGCCACAGGTGATCTCCTGTTTTGAGAGCTTCTGAGTGATGTCATAGTTGGTTTGGACTGTTTATAACATGTTTTACATGACTAAAGTACAGTACGTACGTAACGTCTGCCGTAACATTTTTGTCACCTTCTCAGAATTCGTTCAATTGTTATCCTTCTTAGAAATTATTGGTTAAAAGGTCGTAACGTTCTTAGAAGTTGATGAAACGAATTTCCAAGAAACTGGTGTCGAGGGATGTTATACTTCTTTGTGTACCAGTAAGTTTGGACTGTTATGAAACAATTTTACGTGCTTGGAGTAACCTACGTTGTGTAACTTATGTCGTACATATTTTGTCACCTTATCAGAAGGTCATAAATTATGTTACGACAGGTAAATGATTATGTATCGTACGGTGTCAAAGTGTTCACATACTTGTGCAATGATGCGTTACGACTCTACAACCCAGTGATCCGACCAGCCATTATCTAGTGCAGTCAACCGCGTCTTTGGGCGTGAATGCTCGGGAGTTCATGTTCGGCGAAACACTCATTTTAATTTTTTTAAATGATTTAACCAATACAAATATAGCAAGCAGTAGTAGTTGAGAGCCAACGCAGATGTGGTTATCTGACGAAAGATTAACTTATTCTGGCGTACCTGGTATCAAACATGATAACCTGAAAAATAATGTGGGCCCAGCGCTCTATTCGATGGGAAGTGGGACTTAACAATAAAAACATTCCGAAGGAATGGTAGTATATTGGCCTACAGCAGTTTCCGCAAACCCTGGCTCGTGGGCCATATTTGGCCTGCGGACGATTTTCAACTGGCCCGCAACGACCGCGCTAAGCCTAAGAAACGCAAATGGTCAAGTTATATAATAAAACAATGTTCTTTGGTTGATCCGTTAATCCATTAATCTAAAATAATTTAGAACTGTACACATGTATAAGATACATCGAATGGAGTACGAGAAATCGGACACTACATAATGTTGTGAAGATGGTTTTGCTGAACGGTGAATATTTGTATTAAATGTGCAAGTATTTCAGATCAACTAAAAAAGTATTGTCTAAGCGTTTTCCATAACATGAAATAAATAACTGGTAGGAAGTTACGATATGGATCTACTTGTCTTTGCAAAACAATTAGATATTTATGAAAACGATCTACCTATATTAAAGTTCGAACGGTCCAATAAATAAATAACCTCTATATATATATATATATGTAAAATTACAAGTGTACGACGTTACCGTCCACGACGGCGCCATTAACCGGTATCTCGCTATTGGCGCCCCCACCCCCAGGTGTTCAACGACTGCGTGCACGGACACGTCGAGCTCGATCCGCTGTGTGTCGCCATCATCGACACGCCCCAGTTCCAGCGCCTGCGACACATCAAGCAACTGGGCGGTTCCTACTACGTCTTTCCCGGGGCGTCCCACAACCGCTTCGAGCACAGCATCGGGTACGTATTCTATGGGGAGAGTCGATTTATCTTACCCCAAGATCTTACCTCAAGACCGGTCAGTAGTTGCCCAAAACCTAGCATTGAGACCGTCTCAAGATAAATTTTCTGTTGTTGCAGTTCTCTATCGATGTATTTTTTCCATATGTTTTTTATCCGTTTGTAACCACTTTATATCTAAGCAATCAGTGAAAGGTAACAAAGGCATATTTTGGGTCTATGCATATAAAAGAGTTAATAAAAGATAACCATTCGCAACCACTCTCAAGTCAAGCATGGCAGCAGTTTACCAGAATAACCTAGTTGCATTCATGATTTAAATTTAACGGACAGCCTGACGTCACTAATTCCTTCAATTCTAAGTTCGTCAATATCACAGTTTCTGTTCGCTTGTAGTTGATCATTGACAAGATTAAATTTATTATTTCGCTATTAAATCTATCTGTTTCTCCAATACGGTACTGGCACAATTATGGGATATGTATGTACAAACCCCACCCGTTGCTCATTGTTCTGGTCTGTCTTTCAGTGACCTCACAGAGTCCGAGTGTGTTGATGTTCTGACTGACGAGCGATTACTAATCATGTCATGCACATTTGTTTCTACAGAGTGTGTTTCTTGGCGGGGCAGCTAATTGAAACGCTGAAGTCGAAGCAGCCCGAACTGAACATCACAGACCGTGAAGTGCTGTGTGTGAAGATAGCGGGGCTTTGTCACGACTTGGGTAGGTGCTTCAGTCTCTACGGATGTTGGTGTTTCTAGTAAATGCGTGTAGTTTGTAGTTTTAATGATTTATGTTACCTTGTGTATTTGACTTGTAGATTTACTGACTTGCTAATTGCGGTGACTGTTTGTTTCAGGCCACGGACCATTTTCTCATTTGTTCGATCGGTTCTTGCATCAAGCCGCGCCACACCTTAGGAGTCACGTAAGTATACCACACAGCAATACTTGCACAAACGGCTTTCAAAGTAACATGTATCACGTAGCATTTAGATTCGCAAACGCGCATTTTATACTTTCAAGACGACCCCTCGATTAACTATGTAGTAGCAAGCCCTTGTCATTGACTTACATTAACTTCATTTCAATCCAAAGTCGCTTGTACTGTTGTATGAAGTAGATAATAACTTGGAAGTATTATGAATCGACACCGATGAACAAACGAAAGATAGAACAAACGTATTTAACAGATTTATGAATGAGGATATATACGTGTTGGGGTTGATTGTCTGGACTGTTGTGTGTGGTCAGCATGAGGAACGGTCCACGCGTTTGTTTGACCATCTGCTGGACGAACGAGGTGTCACATTGAAGCAATTGAGCAAGAATGAACGAGAATTCATCAAGAGACTCATCCAACCGTCACCCAACCACTGCAGCTCACTGGCACGTACACTATTAATATTTACAGACTCAACGTTCAGTCACCATTGTAAATGACGGCAGCTGTAACATAAATTTTACACATTCGTAATGGTCACTCAATATCGTATATTGACTACAGCTCATTGTCGCGTACACTGTAATATTTGCACACTCGCACCGTTCACTTAGCATTGTAAATGACTGCAGGTCGCTGGCACGTACATTAAAATGTATTCGCTCGCAACGTTCACCCAGCCTCGTACATCGTGTGACCACAGCTCGCTGGCACGCAAGCTGTAACAACTTTGTGCACTCCCAACACATACAATGTATGCTCAATATGTTCACGTGTCTACTTGCATGTCTGCATGCACAACATTATCAACAGTGCGGAATCATTGCGTTTGCAGAAAAACATCGACAGACCGGCAGAAGAAATCGACGGAGGATCCGACGACAGTACGTTTTTCTACGAGGTATGTGGCCGGAAAAAAGCAGTAACACATTCACGTTCGTCTGTCGACATTAGCTGCATATGAACGGCAGTCGTCTAGCGGTTCAACCTTTGTCAGGATTAAATTGTTATATTTACTACACGCGTTTATCGTGCGCCTGGCAGGTTTAAGTTGCCATACACAATAATTACACGTGAACGTCATACGTCTGTCCGGTTTACGTTATCATACGTAACAATTACATCTTAACGTCATACGTCTGTTAGCTTTATGCTGTCATACATATTAATTACGTGTGAACATCACATGTATGTCACGGTTTCACACAAGTTGTCATTCTTGTTATACGTGGACACGTGTCATGTTTAAGTTGTCATATCCATTACACGTTAACTGCATGTCTGTTAGGTTTGCGTTGTCACACTTCCTACGCCCTCGCCATGTATGCCAGTATGGTATCATCATAAATTATAGGCAAGCCACACAAGTTTCGTCATACACAATCATCATGTCAACCCACTGGTGGTAACAGTTGGTAGAAAATGCGCCCAGTCCGTTGAAATCCGACCAGGTGTGAAAACCAAACAGATCGTGCCAAAATTTCAGGAAGTTCCGATTAGAGTATTACATTTTACACTCCGCGGCAGCATTAATTACAATCTGAAAGTTTTTTGGCACAACATTACAATTGCGACCCACATTTCCGACTAGTAAAGCATAATTGACGAGCTTCATGGTATAAATTACCACATTACAATTATATTAAAAACGACGATCAGACAAGATCATTTTAAATAGAATACTTCCTATATGTTAACGTAGTGCCTCCATGAGCTATTGTTATAGGGACATCACGTGACTCTGCATGAAATTATAGTGCCATGATGATCACATGAACACTTTCTTTCTTCAGATCGTAGCCAACAAAAAGAATGGCGTCGACGTTGACAAATGGGACTACTTCGCCCGCGACTGTCACCATCTCGGAATCACCAACAATTTCGACCACACGCGCGTCCTGAAATTTGCGCGAGTCATTGAAGTGGATGGAAGAAAACACATCTGCTTCAGAGACAAGGTCGGTCACCCACGCTTTTGACGACGTATCGGCGTTGTAGTTTTACGTAGTTAGTTGATACGTCATTCTTTCCTTGGAACAAACTCATATTTATCATCATCTGTAATGGCCTACCTTGATAATAATTATACGTAGAGCTATCAGTGTATAATATTATTGGACAATAATGAATACCAGCTTTGGAAACAATATTGGAACTGGTTGTAGACAGCAGACTTGCGTGACAAATTGATAGTTTTGTCCAATGCTAATGTTGAATGACCTGAATTGAATCGGTGGTTTTAGGAAGAGCGGAGTATTTACAACATGTTCTACACCCGCACAGTGCTACACCAACGCGCCTACCAACACGTTGTCTGCCATGCCGTCGAAATCATGTAAGCGACAATGGCAAATGATCACGTCACATTTGGTCAATAGTCGTCAGATTGTTCTTCTCTAAACGCAACTATAATCTATCCTCGCATGACAGGGGTCGCCATACTGATTACGTCACTGTCAGCCAACAGTACCACTGGCCTTTGTTGTAAGATTATGAATTTAAGTTCAGCCAGTAAGATCGCCCATTGAATCTGGTTCAAACGAGGTCAGCTGACCATAATATAAACATGTTTCAGTCAACCGTGACGCCATGTTGTGGTTGCGAGTGGAATGTTACATAAGGATTCCCACCAGTCGTGTATCCGTCTTCAAATTGGGGCGGGTATTTGCGATGCTGTTCTAATAGATGACGCAGTCACGGCTGGCGAAATAAATAATTACTTTGATTTAGCTAACTTCAGCATTTCATCTAAGGCATTAACTATGGCTAGTTTGCTAGGATGCTGTGGCCTGACATTTCGTTGTTTTCTTTTTGAAAGGCTCAATTGAATACAAAGATCATGTCGATGATTAATTTGCGATCGCTGTTATCTCGCTATAATATGATCTGACATGACGTAAACACGGTTATTTTATGGCCTCTGCCGATCGTCGAACTTGAAGGTACGAATAAGGAGTAAGGTGTAACCGATGTAAACTATCACTAGTATTCGGCGTGTGTATCACGCGGTAACGTTGGTGTAATGTAATCTAGCACCGTGAATGCGTAATAACTATATTGGGTACATTGTTCATGAGGTGGAATGTCGCGAAACCACACAGCGGCCATGATTCCGCCGGTTCTGTGCGAATCACTGCCCAATACAAACAGCAAGGTTACATTACTTCGACATTTTATTATGCGCGAAACGTCAGCCCACACGTACCGAATGCTAGAGCTCTAGCTGTTATGTTGCACGCTCTTTTGTCTCAGGTTGACGGACGCGTTACTGAAGGCCAATGACCATTTGATGATATACGGCAAAGAGGAGTGAGTTCCTTAAACCCTTCTGTTCACCAGAGAGCGACATCGTCTTGTGTCCAACATCTGTCTAAGTATTCCATGCACTTCTGGAAAGCCGAGTAATATTAATTACGCGTGTATATCATTTTAGCCCAGCGTTGTCACAGCAGCGAATGATAAGGCTACCAACAATACAAACATTGTCATTCGTAAGTTGTTCGTAATGAGCAAGCTGATCTACATGTTAATACGCCGACTTCGGACGTATCTGGCTGAATTTCCTCGGTGGGGCCGAGGTGCAGTCGCCTCTTTCTGTTTTCTTCAGCTCCCTTAAAGCATTTCCCTGTAATCTACCAAGTGTCGGTGTGTTTACACACGAACAAATGTAGTGACTAAGAATTATCTGCTCACATGTAGCAAGTATGGTTTTCTACCTGTTGGAATCTGGCAAGAATGACGTTTTGTACACATGTTTATAACGTTCGCTTTACGAAACGGGTTAGTATGCCGTAGGAAATTGTTGTCAGCATTATAGATATGTAGTTTGAATGTGTACTATACTTATATGAAACTAATCGGTTCAACCCGTGTGAGGGCGCCGTCAATTGACAAAATGGCGCTGACTGGAGTGAATCAGCTCTATGATTGTCTAGCTCTGTTCTGACTACGCTTCTTCACGTGATGTCACTGGTCGTTCATGTGCGCCATAGAAGCCGACCGCTGAAGATGTCTGAGTGCATGGACGACATGGAGGCGTTCAGCCAGCTCACGGACCACGTCTACCATCTGATACTGCACGGGAGCCCCAAGAACGGACTACGCGAGGCCGCAGACATACTGCGCAGACTAGAGCGACGTGAACTCTATCGCTGCATCTCCCACACGAGACCACGAAGCTGCCCAGCAGTAGTAAGAACAAGCTCATGTTCATTTTAGTGGCTCTTTTACAGTTGCTTTCATATATCTATTCATAGAGGATATAACAGATGCGCGGTTTTTTTCCAGTGGTTAGCGCGTCCGCCTGACACGCCGCCGGCCCGGGTTCAGTACTCGGACGCGGCAGGCATGTCGTATTTAGTGTAGAAACGTGGCTGTCAATATTGAATCGTGAATCGGAGAATCTCGTTGATGTCGGTCCTGTCTCAATTTGGGATGTGAAACAACCACTGAGAATGACAAACACCCTGGCAGTGACCAGCCTCATTGCCAGTATAGAAAGGTCGGCTTGGCGTAAATGTTATGAAAAAGGCTGATGAGACTTTATACGATCATAACATTTTAACCAGAGTATATACATATACTAGTCAGTTCATACAACCATGCCGGGTGCTGGAAATTCACAAAGTCCACAGCCTTCCCTCTAAATGTCTCGACAACTGCCGAGGTTGAGAGTGATAAGGAATACTAAATAATAATACGACAGTGTTGTGTCTTGCGCGTATTGGCGTACACCAGGAGAAGTTGAACGAACTGCACACTGTCTGATATGATAGCCAGTCGTTGTTTTGGCAGGTACGAGTTGAAGAGATCAGCAAACGCGTCGTGGAGCTGTCACAAGGAACGGTGGCGCCGGAAGACTTTAAGATCTCGGTAAACAGCAACACTATACAGCACTCATTAATGTGTGTGTGTGTGTGTGTGTGTGTGTGTGTGTGTGTGTGTGGTATGCGCGCGCGCACGCGTTCCTGCGTGTCTGCGTGCGTGCGTGCGTACGTGCGTGCGTGCGTGCGTGCGTGCGTGGGTGATCGCCCGCACGCCTGTCTGTCCGTCTGTCAGCCTATGTGTCTGTATTTTTGAGTGTGCATGAGTGCGTGCGTGCGTGAGTGCGTGCGTACGTGCATGTGTGTTTTAACAACCATAAGATAAGGCGGCTGAACCCATACTTTAGGAATAATAAGTATTTTACAGATAATTAAGACGGAAAAAAGAAGCTATCCGCAATGCAGAACTATATTAATGCTAATACAGTAATACTGTACATGGGTTCGTGTCAGTTCGTCTGTATACAATGTTGTGGACAAGTCTAACAAATGCACGTATGTTTCAATGAAATAATAACGTTGGATTATCCTTGCTATATAGTGTTTATAATTGGCGTGCAAATGTGTACTATAAACATATGTAGCACCTTATTATCCGCTATATCCTGTGTTTCTAGGTTGTGAAATTCGACTATGGAATGTGTGAAAAGAATCCGGTTGACTCAGTGTTGTTCTACAAGAAAAAAGAGCCCGAAAAAGCCGTGTCCAGAGGGACGGAAGAACCGGTGAGTGTGACAATTGTGCTACTAGTAACATATCAGGTATGTACGAACATACGCACACAGTTAAATTTATGTGTTGATATGCATATATTTTGGATCAATTTGAATGTTACATTATCAGCCAGTTCTTGATAGAAATGACAGCGACTTCGCACATGGACAATTTCGCCAGTTCACTCAGCTACGCACATTAGCACCGAGTTCTTCCTCGCTCTCTCTCTCTCTCTCTCTCTCTCTCTCTCTCTCTCTCTCTCTCTCTCTCTCTCTCTCTCTCTCTCTCTCTCGCTCGCTCGCTCGCTCGCTCGCTCGCTCGCTGTCTGTCTGTCTGTCTGTCTGTCTGTCTGTCTGTCTGTCTGTCTGTCTGTCTATCTGTCTGTCTGTCTCTCCCTCTCCCCCCTCTCTTCCTCTATCACTGTCACACTCACTGCCTGTCTCTATCTCTATGTATGTATTCGTCTCTCAGATTTCGTTCATTCCTCATCTATTCCCGCCCCTCTTTCTTTCTGTGTGATCTGTTCATTAATACATACGATATCATCGCTAGATTTCGTTGTTGCTGCCGTCCACCTTCTGTGAGTTCATCCTGCGCTTCTTCTGGAAGAAGTCAGACGCCAGCTCGGAGCACGGAAGACTAGCCTTTGAAGCCTGGCTGCAAGAAGACGGGTCGTGGCAGAAGAGTGAAAGTTGATGACAGAGTCACTCAACCTGTTTTCACCAGTAATTCGCTTTGCTGACGGAGACTTCTGTGATACTGTCGCGTTGGAACCATCGCTGTGCACCTGGGCACACGTGTATGTTCCGGAAAATCTCCCAGCGACACGCGATGCATGTATCACATCGTGAGTGTGTGTGCGTGCGTGCGTGCGTGCGTGGGTGCGTGCGTGGGTGTGTTGGTGATGTAATGTCACCGGGCAGACATGTTATATAGGTAATTAAGGCGTTTTAAACACAGTAATATCTAATGTATGTGTGTAACTATTTCACACAAATCCGTGTTTTATTTATTCGCGCAAAATCAGTGCAACTGTTTCGTGTTTGAAGCAAAAAATGATATTATGTTAACTGAGAATGAAAGGTGGTTGTGATTTCTGCAGGACTCATACCTGTCGTATCCTCCGTAGTTTATTATTTCACATATGACGTTTGTCCAATTTGTTTACAAACGCATTGGTATGCTTTTGTTTTATCGGTGTGTTGCTGTCGAACATGACTTGTTAATTATCGGTTTGTTAGGATTGGGAATAAAACATTACTCGTGAGATACTCCACCATTATGTGTTGAACTTTCTGCAGAGACCAGCAGTTGCAATGGTAGCTGGCGGCGCTGGAGATGGAGATGGTGGTGGTGGCGGTGGCGGTGGTGGCGGCGGTGATGGCGGTGGTAGTGGTGGTGGCGGTGGTTGTGGCTGTGGTTGTGGCAGTGGTGGTGGTGGACATACATACATACATACATACATATATATACCTACACACATTCATGTACATATATACATACATACACATACACACACACACACACACACACACACACACACACACACACACACACACACACACACACACACACACACACACATATATATATATATATATATATATATATATATATATATATATATATACATATACATATACACATACATATATATAATTAAATAGTCCATTTCATATTTAAGTACAATACTTGGATAAAAGATAATTGACATTTATCAATGCCACATAAATTGGTAGACTATATTACATTATAAGTAAACCCAACTTATGATTTGCTATGCTACTTATAATTGGTGCGTGGTGGACAGTTTATTATTGGCTCATGTACAAATATACCAGGATGTCTTTCACACCCAGTTAGTTCAGACTCAACTATGTATACATTGTAGGCAGTCACTAGAGCCACAGACTTACTTTAAATGGGTGACTACTGCAGACGGCAACTTGACACTTGGCAAAACTGGCTTCAAAGCAGTGAGAGCCAAACTGAATCCCTCTAGTCTAGATGTGCCAGTCACAGCAGCCCGTGCTGTGTAAACGGTCATTAAACTGTAGGGTGGAACGTCACTAGGGCCATTGTGAAGTTGATAAAGGGCAACCATAAAACCTGGAGAAACAAGAGGTATCTATCTACCTTTCCATGTAAATACGTTTGTAGCGTCATATATCATATTTACAGTTTTTAGGCTGTAAGAGATGTTCTAACACAAAAGAAGTCAAAGTATGTGTCAATGAGGTAATAGTATCACTAACGCCACCCTAGTCTGGCATTTGTGTATGCTATCATTGCAGGTAGTTTATCGTGCAGTTTATGTGTGGCCGCTGGGAGTCTTGCAGGAGGCGTTCAATGGGATGATCCTGGGCTTTCTCGTCTCGTATCTGAAAGAAATACACAACTGTGACTGTCATTCTTCCGAGGGATGTCCCTTGCATTCAGATATGTTCTGGTACCATAACAAATTATATGTATGACCCAACACACAATTATTATCTTTATATAAATACATTAACCATGCAGTTTAGATGCATTTCTAGATGGCACAACCGGACACAAGTAGTAGCTTGTTTCATGGGTGGGTGAACGGTATTGAACATTACATGCGTTAGCAGCTTGTATTTAAGAGACAACAATGCATTGGGGTTGGGGTCACTGAGGAAACGAAGAGCCAGAGTAGATCAGGTATACATAAAGGCGCGCATGCGTGCGTGTGCGTGCGTGCACGGGCGTCGATCGGTGGGGGGGACGGGGGGCGCGTCCCCCTACCTTTCAGCGTGGGGGGACAGCATAGGAATTGTTCCCCACCCACACTTTTCAGCTCAGAAAATATGCGAGGCATATAGCCTGACTCGCCACTCCTCTCTCTCTCTCTCTTAAAAGCCGTTACACAAGGCTAGCTAGACTATAAACTCGCGATATGAAGTTCCGACCACCCATTAGAAAATCGACTAGATAAATTGCTTGGCTGGCCACACCGCGCAACTTGATCTTACTTTAGTAAATAACCATCATACCGGACTGCGCCGTTGCCGGGCTCTATCAGTTTGCAACCTTGTGTTGATATTATTTATAGGCTCTAACACGGGCGTCGATCAGTGGGGGACGGGGGGACGCGTTCCCCCCACTTTTCAGCGTAGGGGGACAGCATATGAATTGTCCCCCCCCACTTTTCAGTTCAGAAAAATTGCGGGGCATGTAGCCTGACTCACCACTCTTCTCTCTTAAAAGCCGCTACACAGGACTAGCTAGACAATAAACTCGTGATATGAAGTTCCGACCACCCATTAGAAAATCGACTGGCCACAGCGCGCAACTTGATCTTACTTCAGTAAATAATCATCATGCCGGTGTAGCACTTACATTTTTCCGGCGTTATAAACGTTCCGATTGACGTTTCTGCGCATGTGCGATAAATGTAAAATCATTAATGTGCAGCAAAAGGAAAATGCATTTATGGTATAAATATTACGGGTTGTTCGTTAGGATGTATATATATATATATATATATATATATATATATATATATATATATATATATATATATAATATATATATGTAAAGTTATTTGTAGCAAATTAACACGAGGCAAACAAGTTTTGAAGCATGTTTTGATAGCAAACGTGACTATAGAGTATAGTGCGCCATAATCCGTGACTGTGATTTAAACAAACGTAAGATGTTATTGTATTGAACGACATCTTAAGCAACTCTTCACAGTAATCATCACAGATGAACAGCCCGTGGCATTCATACCAAAAATGCTTTGTCGTTTCGCTGCACATTGGGGATTTTATATTTATCGCGCATGCGCAGAAACGTAAATCGGAAAGTTTATAACGACCGAAAAAATATAAGCGCGACACTGGGCTGAGCCGCTGCCGTGCTCTATCAATTTGCATCCTTGTGTTGATATTATTAGTAAGTTCTAGCCATCAAGCACATTATAAATTATGAAATTTGTGTTTCACATTCACCCCTTGCCTGCTTGATGCTTATCGCCTACGACCGAAGCGGCGGATTCCTGCACTTTGTGTAACTTATTCCCATTTGAGTGAAGACAAATTTCTTTGCCAAAATGTAGGATTAGGAAGTTCTACACAGCATGGGCGTCGATCGGTGGGGGACGAGGGGACCACTTCCCCCACTTTTCAGCCTGAGGGGACAGCATAGGAAATGTCCCCCCACTTTTTCAGTTCATAAAAACAAATTTACAGGCATATAGCGAGGCTGATCACTCCCCTCTTTTAAAAACCCTACACCGGTCTAGTAGTAAAATTAATATACGAGTTCAGATATAAACTTCCGACTACCCAGTGGAAAATTATTAGATAAATTACTTGGTTGGCCGCAACTAGATCTTAGTTCAGGACATATTCATCATGCCGGGCACTGTCAATTTGCACCTTTGTGTTGATATATTAATAGGCACTAGCCATCAAGCACATTTTAGATTATAAATTTTTGTTTGTCCTGTCACCCCTTGGATTGCAGCCTGGTCGACCTGGTGGATACTTATATCGCCTACGGCGGTACCAGCGGATTTCTGCACTTTGTGTAATTTGATCCCATTTCTTTGCCAAATGGTGGAATTGGGAAGTCCTACACAGGCACCCGTGTAACATTTGTATCGTGTCACCACGGACCATATATATGTGACCCAGCACAGCAAAATCAGGAATAAGTAGGAAAATCACTTTTTGAGTTAAAGGTACCATGTGAAAGGTAAATTTATGGGCTTTCCAACGGTACCAAACACAAATGTCTAGCTGTATTGGTCGCCAAGTTATTGTTTTATAAAGAGAAGGTGTACCAAGTCATTTTCTGAAAACCGATTCTGAGAAAAACAGCTTTAAAGTTTAATGAAGTATTTTAATACATTTGCAACATAAAGACAGCTCACAGGAATGTGAAATTTGGCACAGTTGTAGACCAACTCAATGTGCACAGTGTGGTAAAAATGTCACCTTTGCAGCTCTTATAGTTCCAGAGATATCCCTTAAGAACATTCTGCACCAAATCGGAAATCGACAGTAAAATGTTCACAGAACTTAGCCATGTGTTATGTCTGTTTCTGACACAGCACGACACAATCACCACCTCTTTTGTCATTTTTTGATGTGCCAATGGCAGCAGCCACTTCACGTGTTGGGCTGACTGTTGCAGCAGTGGACTGGTGCGGCTTCGGATGTGTCGGCTTTGCTCTGGACAGTTGATGTCCGCAGAATTCATTGATCTTGTCAAATAAACACTATTGATGGATGCTGAGGCCTGAGGGTGGTGGTTCTGTAGGTAGAGCAGCAGGTGGGTAGACTGCTCACTCGCCTGTGCTGCAAATCGAACCGCTGTTTGTCATCGGATGGCTGCTTCCTGGCGAACACGACACTGGGTTCTTCAGACGTAAACCTGATACAAAACAAACATAATAGTCTTAACTTCCCATATACAAAACATTTAATACTGCAAAAAGTTTATGTAATGACGGTCCATTATTTCAAACTGGAGATATGGACAGTTGATCATTAAATCAGAGGACATATACATAGTGAGCCCAGCAGCTAGGTAAATAAGTAGGGTAACAGCATAATTGACGAATACCTTGGATCATTTAGAGTCAGCTCTGAATATTATAAACCTTCCATCCCATTCCTTAACTGCTCTAAATCAGTAAATGTCTTCTTTCTTATCTGTTGCCAATAATTACTCTCCTCCCCTAATAATAAAAAATATTCTACCTAATAAATGTGATCATTAATTTCATGAAGATCTACGTACGATAATAACAAGCAGGTTTAAATAAGTTAAAAACATAATTCTAAATTAATTACAGTACTAGTTATCCCTAGTATATTACCGTACTTGTACATTACCAGTGACATTAATGTACGTATATACTATCACATAAAAACCACGGGTTTATGTGAGTCGTGGCATATCATTGTTAGAGAGCTCAATGTGACAATGAGTGAGGCTGAGCCTGTCACCACAGCAAAACAGTCAATAGAGCTAGTATAACTTACCCTCAGTCTGGCTGTTATCTCCTTTGCATTCGTTCGGGGTGTCAACAATTTCCCAATCCATGAATTGTTGACAGCAGGGTCCATCATCAAAACACCTGCAATCGCAGATGAATCCACGAATGTGTTCAAGTTGTTGGTCTAAATCTACGAGTACATTTTCAGCAGCGTTGGCGTTGCGATCCATGATCGAAGCTGTCAATGTCAGCTGTCACTTGGTATTAGTCTTCCTCGCCACTTTTGCACTCAGGGCCAAAACGACACTCCCTGCTTCACTGTTGTTGTCTGACACGTACGAATCCAGTAAACTCTTCATCCGATACGCGCCCAATAGTTGTGTCAAAGATTCGTTGTCAAACACTCCGCGCAGATTTTGCCATCGCGGCCATCACTGAGCGCTAGGTCGATTGATGTCTATATCACGCTGCTGTGCAACATCCATGCTATTGTTGAGCCTATCACTGCACATGTTAAAACCTATGTAACTAACAACTAAAACTACGGCATTGACAACTTAATAATAAATTAGAATTCGCAGAATTATATAAAAACGATGTCCGGTGCACCCGATGTCGAACGAAAACAAACATGGATTCGTGTGGGTTTTAAAGGTCAGCCGCCAATCAGCGGGGCGCATTATGTCACGTGATTTCGCCAACGTGCTCTTGTTTACGTTTTAGCTTCGTTTTCAAGCATTTTAATTGGCTTTATACTGACATGTGACAAATTTCGCGCGTGGGAATACATCCCATAATAGTTCAGCTTCAAAACGATACCAATATGGCGGGGTAGGCAGGACGTACGGCGGACACGATACATCTGAATGAAGCACATTTTTCATTCTTCGTGCTCACTGAGATCGACATAGCTGTTCCAAATATCTCTTTTTAGCAATGTTATCACTCGTTTTATGATGTTACAACAGCATAATAGTAATCTACGATAACTACATTAACTAAATTCACCTATATCTGAAAATCGACCCTTCCATCCAAAAATACCCATTCGCGCACTTTGAAGCTGATTTGCCAGCTTCGGCAATCCCGACTTATTCCTGATTTTGGTGTGCCGGGTCACATATATATATATATATAAATAGAACACACTTGTAGAACTATAGGGGAACTTAGTGCCACGGGCTTAAATGCACATAAGTCCGTGTTGTCACTCTATGAATTAAGCAAGCAGTTATGGGTCCAAAGTCTAGCCTCCAAATTTTCAGGGATTAGGGTGGGCCATGTCCCCTCTTCAAATATATGTTGCCAACATAACTATTTTAAATAGCATGACATAAAGGCCTTTGTTTATTTTAGAATTAGCACCATATATATATATATATATATATATATATATATATATATATATATATTAAGATTATATATTATATACATACATAAAAATACCTACATATATGTATATATAAATTGGTCCCCCGTCCCCCCAACTTTTAAAACCGGATCGACGCCCCTGCGTGCGTGCGTGCGTGCGTCTGTGTGTGTGTGTATGTGTGTGTGCGTGCGTGCGTTTGCATGTGTGTGTGTATGTGTGTGTGCGTGCGTGCGTGCGTGCGTTTGCATGTGTGTGTGTGTGTGTGTGTGTGTGTGTGTGTGTGTGTGTGTGTGTGTGTGTGTGTGTGTGTGTGTGTGTGTGTGTGTGTGTGTGTGTGTGTGTGTGTGTGTGTGTGTGTGTGTGTGTGTGTGTGTGTGTGTGTGTGTGTGTGTGTGTGTGTGTGTGTGTGTGTGTGTGTGTGTGTGTGTGTGTGTGTGTGTGTGTGTGTGTGTGTGTGTGTGTGTGTGTGTGTGTGTGTGTGTGTGTGTGTGTGTGTGTGTGTGTGTGTGTGTGTGTGTGTGTGTGTGTGTGTGTGTGTGTGTGTGTGTGTGTGTGTGTGTGTGTGTGTGTGTGTGAACATGCGTGCGTGTGTGCATGCTAACAATACTTACTTGTTCCACCTTTCTAAGTACACGCAACAGATTTTCTCCTGCCAGTTTCTTCAAATCTGCCTGTGACCAGCCGCGCCTGGCCATCTCTGTGAAGAGATCGGGATATTTGGAGACGTCCTCCAGACCTCTCGGCACACTGGTAACACAGAACGATGTATCAGTGATTGAACATGTTTTACTATTTTATTAGCGGCCCGCACACCGAGGAGACTCGCTCAAAGCGCGCTCAAGACGCATTTTCAGTGCGCCTTGAGCGTGTCTTGAGCGAGTCTGGAGCGTGTCTTGAGCGAGTCTGGAGCGAGTCTGGAGCGAGGCTCCGCAGTGTGCGGGCTACTTAAGAAGACACATACGTGGACACGTCTGAGTGCTAACAAATAGACAATATGACATCAATGCCCACCCGTAACACACACACACACGCACGCACGCACGCACGCACGCACGCACGCACGCACGCCACACACACACACACACACACACACACGCATGTATAGTACACATATATCAACAAACACACACAGACGAGCGCATGGAAACACAGAAACTAAAACTACTTTCATATAGTAGCGTGTGGCTTATACTATGAAATAAAATATACACTAGTACAATTAAGTTGTCTACATTAATCTTAATCACATTTGGAAGTTTGCGAACTTGTTTGTATATTATCTTCATTCCGACAATTTTACTGAATTGGTAATGAAGGTAAGAGCAGCGTAAATGATGCCCGAGACACCTACATTATGCCTCCGTCGAAATCGCTTCCAATACCAACATGGTCAGGTCCAGTCAGATTTCTTATGTATTCAATATGATCTGAAACATAGCATAACACGTACTATAGTTTTTTTTGTGTGTGTGTGTGTGTGTGTGTGTGTGTGTGTGTGTGTGTGTGTGTGTTTGGTGCGTGCGTGCGTGTCGTATTCTGTATGTGTTTGCACGCTAATGCATGTGTACGCGCTAGTACACGTTTCAAACTATGCGTGTGCCCGCATGTGATGTACATGGATGCATACTAAATCAATATGTATTATTTACTCAAATGAGCAAACTAATTAACCAGCATACATAAAAATCTGCTTTCCTCGAGTACGAAGATTCTACCCACCTGCAACCTGAGCGAGAGTTACGTCCGATTGATTCTTTGGAGGACAGTTGATGAAATCGCCGTGGAAGTTGACCATGATCACGCCTCCCTTGTCCGCCTACTGACATAAAGAACGTTAGGCCCCGAACACGTAGCGCCTCCGTCACATGAGTCTATTACAAACGTTTATTACCAGAATAGTTTAACGTAGTATCCCGAGTAGGCCTACTGTGGTAGTGGTAGAGTCACAGCTACCCAACCAGCCACCAGAAACACCACAGTGCGTATGTAGATTATATATTATAACAATATTGAAGAAGGCAATACTATTTGGGGTGACGTTAGACTTTGGGATTAACATGTGAAAACATTGCCTTTTGTTCAAGCCAAATTCATCGAATCGTATAGGTTAGTACAAACAAATCGCTTAAGAAATGTGTTTTACCCACGTAGCCGTTGCAGCTTTATCAGGGATAATAAAGAACACAGCGACAGAGACTTTACATGTTAAGTTGGCTGCTTTCGCCTGTTTATCGGGCTTACTCTACTTCGTACGCTGGTTGATGTTGTGTGTGCGCACACATGTGGGGTGTGTGTGAGCACACATGTGGGGTGTGTGTGAGCACACATGTGGGGTGTGTGTGAGCACACATGTGGGGTGTGTGTGAGCACACATGTGGGGTGTGTGTGAGCACACATGTGGGGTGTGTGTGAGCACACATGTGGGGTGTGTGTGAGCACACATGTGGGGTGTGTGTGAGCACACATGTGGGGTGTGTGTGAGCACACATGTGGGGTGTGTGTGCGCACACATGTGGGGTGTGTGTGGCACACATGTGGGTGTGTGTGCGCACACATGTGGGGTGTGTGTGGCACACATGTGGGGTGTGTGTGAGCACACATGTGGGGTGTGTGTGCGCACACATGTGGGGTGTGTGTGCGCACACATGTGGGGTGTGTGTGCGCACACATGTGGGTGTGTGTGGCACACATGTGGGTGTGTGTGCGCACACATGTGGGGTGTGTGTGCGCACACATGTGGGGTGTGTGTGCGCACACATGTGGGGTGTGTGTGCGCACACATGTGGGGATGTGTGTGCGCACACATGTGGGGTGTGTGTGCGCACACATGTGGGGTGTGTGTGAGCACACATGTGGGATGTGTGTGCGCACACATGTGGGGTGTGTGTGCGCACACATGTGGGGTGTGTGTGCGCACACATGTGGGGTGTGTGTGCGCAACATGTGGGGTTGTGTGCTGCGACACATGTGGGGTGTGTGTGCGCACACATGTGGGGTGTGTGTGCGCACACATGTGGGGTGTGTGTGCGCACACATGTGGGGTGTGTGTGCGCACATGTGGGGTGTGTGTGCGCACACATGTGGTGTGTGTGTGCGCACATGTGGGGTATGTGGGTGTGGATACGAATGGCAGAGGTATGGAGCTGGACACGAGATCTTCTTTTATTGTAAAATGTAAAATTTTAGCTTAACAATAATATTTGAAATTGATCATTTATCATTGAAAGGATATTTTCGATATTATTTATTTTATGTATTAATTATTATTATTGTATCTCATTGTATTATATTATGTTGTGTTGTGTTGTGTTGTGTTGTGTTGTGTTGTGTTGTGTTGTGTGTGGTGTGGTGTGTGTGTTGTGTTGTGTTGTGTTGTGTTGTGTTGTGTTGTGTTGTGTTGTGTTGTGTTGTGTTGTGTTGTGTTGTGTTGTGTTGTGTTGTGTTGTGTTGTGTTTATGTATTGTGTGATTCAAACATCAAGACACATTCAGATTTGACATAAAATGTGTATGTCGAAATGGCAAATAAAGCTATCTGTTAAAATAGCTACAGTACGTTATACAGAATAGTATATTCTGGAAGTGTCACAGGGCGTAGTTACCGTTGCTCGCAAGATGTCGTCAGGGACATTGCGGTAGTTGTGACAGAGCGCCCACGCCGACGAGTGACTGAAGAAGACAGGAGCATCTGATGTTGCCAGCGCATCCCGCATCGTGTCGACGGACACGTGAGCCAGGTCGACCATCATGCCCAGGCGGTTCATCTCCCTTACCACCTCCTGGGGGACAGACACATATATTATTTCCGAGATGATGGCAAATAAATATAGTCGTCTGGAGATTATCCCCTATTTATAAATGTGTCATGGAACAATAATTAGTTACCTCTCCAGTATGTCGCAGTTTGCCTACGCCACAATAAACAATTTCGTTTGTCAAGCTTTACCATGACGACAATGTTGATAATATAAAAATATGCAAAGGATTATATTACTGCTGCAGCTTAATTTGTCATCTGTCAGATATTCTTTAATTAAGTTGTCACTTTAGCATCTTGCTTTTTGTCACAAAGAATTTGTTTGTCAATTCATCTAACTACTCTATGAAACATATATGGGTTTCCATTTTATTTTATAATGGCTTGATGGAGGTTTTGCACTCGATTACTTGATGGGTAGGCCAACAAGTTATCAAAGCAAAACAAGATACTTTGATGGAATATCATTTGACACTGGCTCTGCGTCGTTGCCTGTTTGGAATATAGTCCAGTGACTGTGTTGGAAGGAATCCCCGATTGCGACATAGGAATCTGGTGAGCAGTTTCCATGTTGATTTGTTCACAAAGAATATTGTGGATTTTTTTGACAGTTTACTTTTGCACATATTTTTAGTCAACAATTTGGAATACACTATGCGTTCCTAGATACAAAACAATAATTCTTACATGCGGAGAATGCCAATCTTTTGAAGAGATGAGTATGGTCAACAATTTAACATGACATGAAAAATCACGGAAGATGGCAAAGGCGGAAAGGCTAGAACTACTTAGGTCATTGATGTAGATCTATTTCATATTAAACATTGGATGATGTGAGAAATAAAGCAATGGATGCACAAACCTTCCCAAAGCCGCTAAGTCCACGAAAACGTGTGGAATTTAAGCGATCCAATACGTTACTTCCAGCCCTGAAAACACGAATATTACATGACCAGTTCCATTGCAATAACCCGTCAAGTGGTGTCAAAAATGGTTGCCGAACGTGTGCGTTTAGACGTACATTCTCTTGAAAGCATGTTAGGACTTTTAGATGATTTTATGACAACAAACAAAGAATTTTGTTTTTGAATTGACACATGTATATTTGATTATATAGGAACTGTCATTCCGCAGCAGTAACGCACTCCACACGTTGTTGGCAAAGCTTGACGGAGGTCACGCAAATGTGCTGTTACAAAGTAAGCAACACATGAGTACTGTAGTAAACCTCGCATAAGTTGAACATGCCCAAGTCGGTTCTTCATTAAACTAGGACAAACTTACAAGGAACCAGATTAACTAAAAACTTGAAAGTTGAAACGGCTATTGAAACAAAACAAATACGATGTAATCCAGACTGCCACAATAACGTACAGCCAATGCCTCGGCTTCGCCATGTTGCACGTGTTGGTGGTTTACGCCATTGTGGTTTAAGCTCGGCAACAGTTAGACCGAGGAGTTAACAGACAAGTGCGAGGCTACAAAACAACACGACTGACTTCTACTATCAATAATAATGTTTTAACTCTGGGTAGTCGTACACTGTAACTACACGTATTCTACTATTGTGTTTACAAATGCAACTTTGTTCAAGTAATGTTCAAAAACTATAATTATTGTAGATCTTTGTGACTCCAGTTATATATGTACTACTCTACTATCACTACAGTGGTATATATACTTTATCAAATTGGTATACATGTCAACTGAATCAATAAATACAATATATGTTTATGTTCATTACGATTAGCACACCTCCACACCACCCCACACTTTCTCACGTCACACTTTCTCACGTCAAACATTTCCAAATAAACGTATGAGATAGACATCTTGTATATAGAATGACATTACTTTTCAGCATGCATTTATGGTGGCTGCTATGACAGCGACATTATTGTCTTAATAGGAACTACCTATCCCAGTTTGTTAAAGTTGATTGGTTGTGTTTTTAGTACAACAATAATTACTATAAGTACAATTGTTTGTATGTATTGCGGTCTACCATATAGGCTAATACTAGTAGGTGAACGTGACATAATATATGTATGTATGCTTGTGTAAATGTACTAACGAAATGGATGTACTTTCAACAAATCCTTTGGGGTCAAAAAAAATTATGGTTATGGTTATGATTGTAACAACATACTTTTGCACATATTTCTATTAAAAACGTTATAATACACTGTGCCTTCCTAGAAATAGAACACCGAGTGCCAGTTCATCAATAATTCTCCCATGCGTCAATGTCATCACATGGCGGACTTTTTTTTAAACAAATTAATGTCATTGATGTCATCACTTGACGGAGTTTGTTAGGCAACCAGGTCACGGGATAACTAACTGTTAGGTCAATTCGGTCAGTGTTCGATCAAGGTTGATTAGAATACAATTAAAATTATGTTGTTTATAATATTTAAATGTAAACATGTCCAATGGATATTACTCATTACTCAAGTACTCATGTTAGACATTAATCATATTTAAACATCGAATTCATTACCATGGCGGGTCACAGTTATGGGTCAAGGTCATGTAGCGGACGCCGAGGTCATAATACATGCGCAGTACGCCCAGACTGCTGTCTATTGAGTGGCCTCCTTCCACGCCAATTAAACTCCCGATTTTGCCTTCGTTGAATGTATCAATGATTCCTGTAACAAAATCGTCGATGACACTGTAATTCATTAAAAATGAAACAAAACTGGTAGTCAAAGTGATCTACGTAAGAAATTGTTATCCAAATGTGTTAATGTGTTCTCCATTGTTTCAGCAAACATTGACTGCTTACTTCGAAAAATGTGTTTTTATCCTTTTTTGAAAACGCAAACTTATTTGTTTTAGTGTTTATAACTATGTATTATTTTAGTTATTACGTATTTTTTATTTATCTATTTACTATTCTTTTAAGTTTTGATCTGCTCAATGGGTGGTGGCTGCCTAATATGAAGACGACTATTGGGATTGTCAATTGTTCTACACTTATCATACTTCTTTGACAGTAGTGCTTCGCGTATAAATAAATCAGTAGGCAGTCACATTAAACAGTCATACCTTTAGCAGATGTCACCAGCTTCAATGTGTCCGGGTATTTATTGACGAGTCTCTTGATGACGTCAAGTTGTTCAAAACTTTGTCGAACGGCCGTCTTATGTTGCAATTCGCACGGAACGTACACTACCCAGAACTATGACGACAAAGCAGACATCCAATAAGTAGCGACATTACGATGGCGACTGCAGAACACAAGTCAGCAAAATTTCTTTATTGATTTATAGATCCATGGTTATGTCAAGCCACAAGGGATTCTCGTGAGAATCGTTATGGTCACGAAAGATTCTTTCGTCAAGTCCGAGATCCTCAATAGGCCGAAAATCTCAAAACACTAAGCAGGTTTCTGGTAGAATTTGCTCCACATAAACATGTTTGGAACCACTTGCCCAACAGGGTCAAGCGTTATTCGCATTAGAGAATAATTTGCAACGAAAGACAAACGGCTTTGTTTACAAAGCAACTATGAACGGAACTGAACGTCCGCTTGTGTTTGCTCTTCACATCAGTCTTGTTTACTGTACTTATGGGGGTCTATCCATACTTGCCTGAGCTCCAAGTAAACCTTTCTTCAGTCTAGGTATATCTGTGCTCGAGTCAAACCACAAGTCTCTGACATCTTTGTCGAAGTCAAAGTGTTCGATTGAATTGTTGAAACGTTTTAGCAATTGCCACGGCAGGTCATTGTGACTGTTGAAATGAAGATACATCATTATTATATCAAACATAATTGTCGAGAATTCAAACACGGAATCAAATAATCATGCCGGAACACAGATTAGCAAGCTAACTCGCGCAAACGAACGCAACCGAAAGCAGGCACGCAGACACCGCACACAACACACACACACACACACACACACACACACACACACACAAATCACACACACATACACACACACACACACACACACACACAAGCACACATGCACACATGCACACATGCACACATGCACACATACACACATACACACATACAACACACATACACACATACACACATACACACATACACACATACACACATACAACACACATACACACATACACACACACACACACAACACACATACACACATACACACATACACACATACACACATACACATATACACACACACACACACACACCACACACGCACACACACAGCACACACACACACATATATATATATATATATATATATATATATATATAACACATATACACATATACATACATAGCACACATACACACATATACACGCACCACACACACACACACACACACACACACACACACACACACACACACACACACACACACACACACACACACACACACACACACACGAAACACGAGCACGCACGCGCACACTTGAAGATTAGAACAACATTCAAAAATCGAAGTAACCCGAAATAAGTCAACAGCAAAGGCTTTGTCACTGTACGTTCACATGCAAAAACAAACATTATTATTATATTGACATACTAGATAATACAATAATGCGATACCGTGACACCGGCAGACACATCCTGCAACATCCTGCCATATGTAGGCCTACATTCCGATGACGCCTACATGATTATTCCCACACATTTTTAAAGTATTGGTATTTTAACTGTTCTGGTAACGATTCTATTAATAAATATCATATATCAAGGTAATCAAATAGTTCGTTGTTGACATGAATGAGCAAAAACGTAACTGACAGAGGTTACGCCAACATACAGCAAATGTTACACCAAAATACACATTTAGTTGCGTGGATCCAGAACGATACCGATTGCAATGTTCTATGAAATGTGTGCTTTGGCTATTGAATATCATGACAGCTAATGGGAACTTTTCACCAAGACAAGTTTTCGATTTCAACATATTACGCCTAAGTGTTCCTACCTATATTAAATAATGGTGCGGTTAAATAGCATATAGATTATTAGCAAAATGTTATTATATTACAAAGAAAATGTAGGAACCCCTGCCACTGCTAACTATCGTGAATACTGGTGTTTTATGTTTGCATTTAGCGCCATTATTATCCGACATATACCCACCCGTCTATGAGAGGCACGGACATGAGCACCGTCTTCGCCACATCGGCCGGGCGGTCGGAAGCGGGTGCCCTGGAGTGTAGGACGTATCTGCCCATGAACACGCCAACAGCCGCCGCTGCAACCAGGCCGACGACAGCTGCTGCCGCGAGGGCGACCTCCTTCCAGCGGGAAGAGCCACCGGAGAATGTCAGCACCATATCTGGCGGCTGACTGGGCTGAAGATGACGTTGTAGTGACCTTCTGCAGGGAGACTTTTAATTGACATGCATTCGATTGTGCTATGCCTAAAGTACACCAGGATATTCAGTACATCAGTACCCATGGCCAATTGATGTATTAAAATGTACATGTTGTCTATTGTTATGTTAACCAGCACAGTTTCCAAACTCTACATTGGTACCTATGAATGACAGTAAGTTATGACGTCACTGGTAGAATGCGTAAACTGGTATGTCCTTCTGTTACGCTCTAAGTTGTACTGGTCTCTGTAATCGTAGGCTGCCGTCTGCAAGTATGACGAAGTAACACCAAAAAAACATCATTACTTAGGCTCATACATCTTGTAAGATCGATTGTCCATCATTTATTGTCTCAGAGCTCATTGCACATCAGCTTTCCTTCTTCCGTGTATTTATATCGCAACTGTATTACACCTGACTGCCGTACATAATGTGATTTCAATTCCTGCGGTGTCTGTACATGGATGTGTATAGCAACATACTCCAATAACAAAACGCTGACAAGTCTTAATCATCAACCCTTCATATTATAGTGGTTATACCATATCCAGCCTCTATTCATTGAGCGATTTATAGTTTTTGTTGTTATTTTGTTATATTTTCTCTCTGTTTCTCAGTTGTTTGGTTTATTTTGTGTTTAGGCAGCTTCGCGAGCTCGTCTTGGACGCTGCTGCTGATTACACCAATACTAGCCGTCAGTAATAAACTAGGTCGACTCGGTTAAATCACACACTGATTACACCAATACTAGCCATCAGTAATAAACTAGGTCGACTCGGTTAAATCACACACTGATTACACCAATACTAGCCATCAGTAATAAACTAGGTCGACTCGGTTAAATCACACACTGATTACACCAATACTAGCCATCAGTAATAAACTAGGTCGACTCGGTTAAATCACACACTGATTACACCAATACTAGCCATCAGTAATAAACTAGGTCGACTCGGTTAAATCACACACTGATTACACCAATACTAGCCATCAGTAATAAACTAGGTCGACTCGGTTAAATCACACACTGATTACACCAATACTAGCCATCAGTAATAAACTAGGTCGACTCGGTTAAATCACACACTGATTACACCAATACTAGCCGTCAGTAATAAACTAGGTCGACTCGGTTAAATCACACACTGATTACACCAATACTAGCCATCAGTAATAAACTAGGTCGACTCGGTTAAATCACACACTGATTACACCAATACTAGCCATCAGTAATAAACTAGGTCGACTCGGCTAAATCACACACTGATTACACAAATACAAACCCATCAGTAATAAACGGGTAAACTCGGTTAAATCAACACTGATTACCCAATACTACCCCCAATAATACATTGGGTCGACTCTTAAACCCAGCCCACGATTACCCCAATACAACCATAAAGTAAAAAACTGGGTCGACTCGGTTAAATCGACCTGAACCCAAATACTAGATCAGTAATAAACTAGGTCGATTCGGTTAAACCCCCTGATTACACCAATACTAGCCACCAGTAATACACTAGGTCGGCTGGAAATCACCCTGATTACACCAATACTAGCCTCAGTAAAAACTAGGTCGACTGGGTTTAAAATCACACACTGATTAACCAATACTAGCCGTCAGTAATAAACTAGGTCGACCCCGGTTAAATCACCCCGGGTTCCCAATATAGCCGTAGTAATAAACTGGTCGATTTAAAACCCAACCGGTTCCCCAATCCGCCATCAAGAATAAACTGGTCGACTCGGCTAAATCCCCTGATTAACAAATCTAGCCATGGTTAAAAACTAATCGCTCGGTTTCGCCCACTGATTACCCAATCAAACCCCCAAAACTTTGGGGTCAACTCGGTTAAAGGGGGCACTGATTACCCCAATACAAACCATCAGTAATAAACTAATTAATGGGTTTAAAGGGGGTTGATTACACCAATACAAAACCCATCAGTAAAAAACTAATTCGATTGGTTAAATCCCCCTGATTACCCCAAATTTTTACCAAGTAATACACTAGGTCGACTGGGTTAAATCACACACTGATTACACCAATACTACCCGTAAAAAACCCCTAGGTCGACTCGGTTAAATCACACACGGGTTACACCAATACAAACCTCAGTAATAAACTAGGTCGACTCGGTTAAATCACACACTGATTACACCAATACTAGCCATCATAATAAACTAGGTCGACTCGGTTAAATCACACACTAATTACACCAATACTAGCCATCAGTAATAAACTAGGTCGACTCGGTTAAATCACACACTGATTACCCCAATACTACCCAAGTAATAAATTAGGTCGACTCGGTTAAATCAACATTAATTACACCAATACTAGCCATCAGTAATAAACTAGGTCGACTCGGTTAAATCACACACTGATTACACCAATACTAGCCATCAGTAATAAACTAGGTCGACTCGGTTAAATCACACACTGATTACACCAATACTAGCCATCAGTAATAAATTTCGACTCGGTTAAATCACACACTGATTACACCAATACAAACCATCAGTAATAAACTAGGTCGACTCGGTTAAATCACACACGGGCAAATACTAGCCTCAGTAAAAACTAGGTCGACTCGGTTAAATCACACACGGGTTACACCAATACTAGCCTCAGTAATAAACTAGGTCGATTCGGTTAAATCACACACTGATTACCCCAAATTAGCCACCAGTAATAAACTAGGTCGACTCGGTTAAATCACCCCTGATTACACCAATCCCAGTCAGTAATAAACTAGGTCGACTGGGTTTAAAACCCCTGATTACACCAATACTAGCCTCAGTAAAACAAATTTCGACTCGGTTAAATAAACCAGGGGGGTTTTTTGCCTTAAAGTAAAAATTCGATTCGGTTAAATCACACACTGATTACACCAATACTAAATCAGTAAAAAACCCAAGGCCCGACTCGGTTAAATCACCCCTGATTATACCAATACTACCCGTAAAAGTAATAAATAGGTCAAATGTTAAATCACCCCACTGATTACACCAATACAAAGGGTTAAATAAAAAATTTAAATTTGACTCGGTTAAACCCCTTTGATTACACCAATACTACCCATCAGAAAAAAAAACTATGTCTTTTTCTTAAATACACACTGATTACACCAATACTAGCCATCAGTAATACACTAGGTCGATTTTAAATCACACACTGATTACACCAATACTAACCATCAGTAATAAACTAGGTCGACTCGGTTAAATCACACACTGATTACACCAATCCCAGCCATCAGTAATAAACAAAGGTCGACTCGGTTAAATCAGACATTGATTACACCAATACTAGCCATCAGTAATAAACTAGGTCGACTGGGTTAAATCAGACACTGATTACAAATACTAGCCATCAGTAATAAACTAGGTCGACTCGGTTAAATCAGACATTTATTACACCAATACTAGCCATCAGTAATAAACTAGGTCGACTCGGTTAAATCAGACACTGATTACCCCAAAATACTAGCCACCAGAAAAAAAACCCAGGTCGACTCGGTTAAATCAGACATTGATTACACCAATACTTGCCATCAGTAATAAACTAGGTCGACTCGGTTAAATCAGACACTTCTCGGGTGGGATTTGCCTGGGCTATTGCTATGTTTATTATTGCTCTGTATTGCAACTAACATTCTGTTTCATTCTTCCATAAACATGACTAATATAACAGTAAATATGTACGTGATTTACCAAGTAACATTATAAAGTATTAAATGTTTCCAAAAATATAATGAGCTACCTCTGTTTCGTATCTAATAAGCCTGTTGGGACTGTTCTAAAATTATGCTCCAGAAATGTGTTGTGAACGTGGGGAAAAGTGGAAAAAATGTATAACATTGGGTTCCCTTCCCGAATATCCCTTTGACCTCGCCCAAATGCGGTCACAAACTCTTCTTCCCTAATTGGCGCTCCTCTCTGGCATGGTGGTACAACAACCATGGAAGTTTTTCTCTATCAAAAACAGTCGTCCAACACGCATCCACGCGCAAAACCCCGCACACACACACACACACACACACACACACACACACACACACACACACACACACACACACACACACACACACACACACACACACACACACACACACACACACAAAACACACACACACACACACACACACACACACACACACACACACACACACACACACACACAACACAGAATGGGCTTGTTAAAAAATTAACCCGGCAAGCACTGAGGCAGGCCCCTATCCAAACCCACCTGTCGTCAGCAGCAATTCACCGAAATGACAACGTATTTGTTAGGGTATTAACACATTTGAAATACACATCCACTAGTTGATTCTTACGTGCTGATGGTGTCCCGCTTTACGATTGTACTAAACGGATAATGCTTATTAAGGACCTACTCTTAATTTACATACCGCAATACTTCTGTCGAAGCTGCTTGCAAGAGTGGTTTCAAGTACGGAGATACGGATGTTTACCTTTCATCGGTCAGCAGGTCAAGGTGTCTTTTGTGCGTGATAAGTATGTTGCACCCTGGGATATTTTGGGGCTTTCGTGCAGTCGGCATGTTGCCTTAATAACTGGACATAGTATGAACTTACCAGATTGGGTCAATACGTTGCTTTGTGTACATTAAGTGCGTCAGCCTCTTCACGTTACGGTCATACTAACAGTAAATGGTTACGCAAACGCGTTACATAATGCAGCTCGATCGAATCAAGTAAATTGTTTTCGCAATAACACGCAAAGCGAGATTCCGCTAAACAAAATGAATTTCCTTTTAAACTTAATTTTTTTATATTTATTACCCCGGGTTTAATTGTTCTTGTAGTGGATACATCTGGAAATTCATTTTCATTTTGTTGGAACCCTCCCACTTTTTAATTTATCATGAGTTTTAAAATCATTTCCTTTTTAAGGAAAAAAATTTTATTTTTATATATATATATATATACGTGTATATATATACATATAAAGTTTTTATATATATATATATATATATATATATATATATATATATATATATATATATATGTAAACGGGGGTTTATCGTTTTAAGGCAAAACAACGGAAAAGGACCCTTTAAGGGGTTGTAAAAAAAAAACAAAAATTTTTAATTTCAAATAAAACATTCAACAAAAAAAAACCCAAAAAATCATTCAAGGGAATGGGAAAATAATATTCATTCATAATATTAAAATTTTCTTAAAATTCCTTTGATCGTTCAGATACCAAATAGCAGGCTATTCCGTAAAAATTTGTAAATAAACAATTTAAATTTTAAAAATCCTTGATAAACACAGATATATATTAAGTAAAACCGCTCTCCCCCAAGAAAAGAATGCATTTTAAAAACATTAACACAGTAAAAAATCCAATTAATTTTTGTGTACATATTGAAAGTAAATACTCAGTTAATAATTAAAACTAAATTAAAAAGTATATTTTTACATTATATTCTTCCATGCATACGGTATAATCAATACTTATGCATGACAAATAATCCTAACACAAGCAATATGTATTGTCTTAAAATTAATTCCATAACATATGACAAAGCATGTAATTGTTCCTAACCAATTAATAATACATTATGACATTCATGTATGCAATCATGTGTGCTCACCCCAACTAGGAAATGCAGAAACTACTGCA
The DNA here is from genome assembly GCA_025642075.2 of Ridgeia piscesae. Classification (NCBI taxonomy): domain Eukaryota; kingdom Metazoa; phylum Annelida; class Polychaeta; order Sabellida; family Siboglinidae; genus Ridgeia; species Ridgeia piscesae. The sequence goes on from JAODUO010000148.1 coordinate 564,365, forward strand.
GCTGAGCACCGGCTCAGTACATGTACAGCTATGCTACATGTCTTTGCTGTCTGTAAATAAGTAAGCAACAGTCCTACTGCCCAGCATGGTACCAATTATAACAAGTCTATCATTAACCGATTTACAACCAATAATCACCAGTAAACTAATAACTAATTATGTCTGCTAACATAGTTAATCTATACACAATAATGAATGCCATAAGATAGCACTCTGTTAACACTCTGTACATTCATACAAGCTCTGCAGATGACACATCTACTAAGTGTCACATACACTCTGGCTTGTGTAGCCTCGCACAAACAAATGTAACTAGTTAGAACAACTTAGTGATTAAAACAACACTTATTGAACATAAACTCATGCATATCTAGCCTAAATACATAAAATACAAGTTTAATAGCCTCTCTACCTCTCCCTCTCCCTCTCCCTCTCCCTCTCCCTCTCACTCTCACTCTCACTCTCACTCTCACTCTCACTGTCACTCTCACTCTCCCTCTCCCTCTCCCTCTCCCTCTCCCCTCCTCCTCTCTCTCTCTCTCTCTCTCTCTCTCTCTCTCTCTCTCTCTCTAACTAGACTAGCCAGTGTCTTATGACTATACCCCACTGTGCAGGGATTGTCCGTAACTTGACCCCGCTACACAACGCCCACCAATCTAGACTATTGTCTGCTAACATCTCGGTGGGGAACATTTCAACATCTCGGACTCCTATTGAGTATTAAGACTCAATGTAGTTAACAGATAATATAGTAGCAGTATAATGATGTAACGATTTGTTTCCCACAACATAATTCAACTTGTTCTAATACACATCTGTATACCAGTGCTGAGGAAATTCCGCATCCACTGTCAACAATTCAAGTAACAGCTAGCCTTTACCAAAGTTAAATGTCAAGTTGCCTATAAGTATATAGTGAATAAATGCATGAAATCAGCTGTAAGCATCTCTTGGATCAATCAACCTACTTTTCATGTTTCTTTGCTTGCGTTAAGGGAGTGAATAGAGTGCCCAAAACACACAGTCTGTTATCATCTGAATCCTCCTTAGTTACTCCACCATTGCTCCCACTGATCTCTTTAGATAGGTCAGTGCTTGCTCCCCAGTGTAAACAGGACATGACTCCCATTTGCATTGGCTGTCACGATGACACGGAGCAC
>JAODUO010000149.1:0-22500 GCA_025642075.2 Ridgeia piscesae
TGTAAAGTTGTGAAATATGCATATTTAAGTACAAGTAAGTACCTAACCCCACCAATGTGACAACATTTCTACACACCATCTGAACATATCAGACTCTCAACTTCAAGTAATGTGTATGATACAAGACTAGAATAGACATATACTGTAGATATCAATACCATAATGTTACAATTATTAATACCATTGTATTCATACATCTTATGAACTGCTTAATGAAACTTTAGCACATACAGTGTATGATGGACAGTGATGTTTTGTTAATTCAGTTTCAAATGAGATTTTTTCCTGGACACAAGTTTTCTGCTTTTACAACTATTACCCAATGAGACTTACCCCTGATAACACTGGATACCCTTGAAAGAGACACCTGGCAGGGCGATTATGTGGGCAGCCAATTGAGCTACTGGCTCACCAGGGGGCAGTCCACACCTGCAAACATTTTGGTTGCGACCTATAACATATGGATCCTCTCCATCTGACCAACTCAAACAATATTAAGGCTGATGCTTAGAACAACAAACCATTGGTGAGTTGCTGGTCGCACATATCATGACACAAGCAGTGACAGTGGTCTATCTCTTCCATTTCCTACCTGGTTTGGGAACCCTGCCGCCATTTAAAATAAAAAAAATAGTTGTCCATTTCAAAAAGGCATACTATGCTGCATAAACTGTATATATTATTATATATTCATTGCTCTGCTGAGGTGAACTGTTGAAATAAATAGTTTGTTTTCGCTTATTTATAACATATCAGTGGCATGCAGTATAGTAGGTATAAAGACAATGTAATACATACTTCATAACAATAACAAATTAGTTTAAATAGACACATTTAATAAATTGAAACTGCCTTCACATTGCCCCCCCCCCTGTAGTTGTTTAGATGTGACACCTGCACTATGGCTGTGAAAACGAGAAAGTCTGGATTAATGTGGTTCTTGACAATTTATGTCTTTTAGAGGGGATGGTATTGTGGGGGTGCGCAGCATTGCAAATCCATATTATCGCTCATATCTTCATAATCTAAACCCCAACTGTTTGAAACGTTGATATAGATGCCCATGGAAACTTTATTTGGAAACATTTATAATGCGCCATGTATCTGGATTAAAAAACAGCTCAAAGGTGCTAACAACATAAAATAAATACATACATATATAAATATAAGCTAAATCATTAAGTTAAATAAATAAGTTAAAATAAATAAATAAAAATAAATAAATAAATAAAATAAATCAGTTAAATACAATACTAAACTGACTTTACAAAATTAGACATGCATGAAGATAAAGCAGACAAACAAATACAGCAGTCAATACAGTGAAACTGTGTCAATGTTGCCCCACCTTGCCTGGCCAACGTCTGCCTCCACCACGCAGTGGAAGGTGATGCCTGTCTCCGTAGCCACCCTGCTCATCTCCTCCACGTTCCCAGCACTGTCCACACAGACAGAGATGTCTGCCGACTGTGCCAACTTCGCCAGTCTCTCCAGCTTCTTCCGACCAATCAGCTGGCCAAACCAAAGTCAATCTTATAAATCATCAATGAACAAGGTTTTAGGAGCCCGTTGAACAAAATAAATATTTGACTAGTTCTGAGATTTTAGTCACAAAAACAGCTTGAATTAAGCCAACAGAAACACTAGTGAAACAGGATTAGTTGTCATTACAAACATAACTGAACATTATTATAATCAGTTAAACTGCTGGCTGTTCTCATGATTGTAGTTAAAACTTTGATAGAATATAAATAATTGGCCTCATAATAAAACAAAAGTATAAAATAATATTTACAAAGTGAAGTGATAATAATCAATTATATGACAGATCTCTCGAATATATTACAAGCCATAAATGACCACTATGACGACATACAGGTGTAATTGGAACTGACCTTCCCTTCGAATTCTACAACTGAAACAGTTAATAGTCAATCCGAATTGGATGTTGTTGTACTGGAATTTCATAATGATCTATTAGTAATACCGCTGAAGGCTGATTGATAGTTTCTAATGTAGTTTAACGTGTAATCAAGTTTATTTGCATTTTTTCCATCCCTTAGCATTTTCCAGATCCTGCGCCTGCCAAACACCCGTCTGTGAGGACTTTCAGTTCCGTTCAAAGTTTTTATGAGCTATGAAGGTGCAATGAAGGTTTTTGGTGATGTTCAAGAGGGTTCAGTTGGAGGTGTTTGGATGGCTCCACAAATGGAGGTCTTAGTGAACCTCAAGGGGTGGGTGGGAAGTAGTTGAGCTAGATCCCTCAGTTACCATCTACCTTGTAGCAGGCAGGGAGTTTGCCCATTAGTGGTATTGGAAACAATGTAGTCAGTACAAAAAAACGATAGGCATAATAATTCATCATTAAAAAACCTCATAAATGATATTATCTTTATCTAGATTTGAAAATACTTTGGCCATGGGATTGGATTAGATACCGTTCAAACGGTTCTTCCACTTAATGTTATAAGAGTCTTGAGGAGTGTGTAGACAATGACTCAGCCATCACTGACACAATGAGCAAAGGCCACATGGCTGATCAGTTAATGTTTTAGAATGCTTTGTGAAACAATGCTACAGTAACTACTTAACTATGGCAATTAAGCAGTTAACTCTAGCATTGTTTCACAATGTGCTGGATAATAGCCCCTTCTCACTTTCTTACACAAACTTGTTTTAGTTAGAAAAGAAAGACTATATATTTGTACAAAAAAATAAATGTAGACATACTGGTGTTCTCTTAATGTACATGAATACACACATGCATGCACGCACACATACACACACAAACACATGCATGCACGCACACATACACACACAAAAACACATGCATGCACGCACACATACACACACAAACACATGCATGCATGCACACATACACACACAAAAACACATGCATGCACAAACACATGCATGCACACATGCCCACACATGCCCCCCCCCACACACACACAGGCAGGCAGGCAGGCAGGCAGGCAGGCAGGCAGGCAGGCAGGCAGGCAGGCAGGCAGGCAGGCAGGCAGGCAGGCAGGCAGCAGGCAGGCAGGCAGGCAGGCAGGCAGGCAGGCAGGCAGGCAGGCAGGCAGGCAGCAGGCAGGCAGGCAGGCAGGCAGGCAGGCAGGCAGGCAGGCAGGCAGGCAGGCAGGCAGGCAGGCAGGCAGGCAGGCAGGCAGGCAGGCAGGCAGGCAGGGCACGCACGCACGCACGCACGCAGCACGCACGCACGCACACACAACACACACACACACACACACACACACACACACACACACACACACATACACATCATAGGCAGTATGCGGACAAAAACCCTTGTGGACTAAACCCCCTTGGACAAAACCCTGTTAGACATAAGCTCCTTCCGGACATAAACCCCTTGGAAAAAAAACCTCCTCATCATCAGAATGAATAAAGGAATAAGTACTTAATTTTTATTTCTATTGCAAAATACATCAGACTGTTTATTGCTGTGGCCAATTTGGGTCAGTGTCTGTTGAATGATGATCCTGCCATCCTGGAGTCATATAGAATATGGACCCCCATGGAATATGGACCCTGAGTCCATATGTATTCCCTATAGAATATGGACCCAGCGGGTTCATATTCTATTATAGAATATGGACCCACCCCATACAATTTTGACCCGGGTGGGGTCCGTTTTATGGGGGTCCATATCTGATGTCTCATAGAATATGGAACCCCTATATAAAATAGACCCCGGGTCCAGAATCTATAGGGGTTAATTTTTTATGTCTCATAGAATATAGACCCCCAATAGAAAATGGACCTTGGGTCAATATTCTATGGGGGTCCATATTACATGTGTTATATAATATGGACCCCCCTATAGAAAATGGACCCCGGGTTGTGTTGTTGGTATAATTTATTCCTGATGTAACTTAGAAACTGAGCTATACCTGTGATTCCAATGGAATACATATGAGGGGGTTTTGTCTAAAGGGTTTATGTCCAGAAGGGGCTTATGTCTAGAGGGAGTTGTGCTTGTAGGGGTTGTTTGTCCCGGATTTGTCATAGGCATATTTACAGCTAATATGTTGTCTATTTAGATTGTTTATTTTCTATAATGGACCTCTCGATTGAGTCTAATATTCTAACCAATTCACCACTCTAGCGAATGAACTAGCACTAACCTGATTAGAGAGCAGGACATTGCTGCAGCCTCCCCCATACACCATGGCCTCAGCCTCAGTCAGGGTCTGAGCACACACCCCAACAGCTCCATGCTCAACCTGCAAGGTGACACCAAACAGCTGTATGCAGAGACCTTGCCACAGTGTCTTCCCATTATAGCTACTTCCCATTATAGCTACTTCCCGTTATAGCTACTTTGTATTCCCGTTATAGCTAATAATTAAGTTTGACAGTTGAACTAGTCCCGTTATAGCTACTTTTATATTTCTCCATTTTACAATGTAAGAATATAAGGGAGCATTAACTATTTCATCTCCACCCAGCTGATGTCCATGAGGGGTGGATAGGGCTTTGATATAAGTGTGTCCCACTGAGGAATTTTAACAAAGTCAAGTGAAATTTTTTTAACGAGTACTTTGTGGATGATGATTAAAAAAACACCATGGACACGTGGAATGTCTATGTATATATATACATATATATATATATATATATATATTATATATATTATATATATGTATATAATATATATACATATATATATATACATATATATATATACTATATATATATATATATATATATATATAATATATATATTATATATATTATATATATGTATATAATATATATATATATACACATACATACTATTTTAACACTAAACATTTTGACCAATTCCAGGACTACTGTGTCAAATTTAAGCGAAACAATGGTTTGGATGCTGACTGAAATTGACCTAAAAATTAGTGGGATGCATAGACTCATGATCATAAACCGACATACCAAATTTCATAAAAACCAAAGATGGTCATGTAAATTTCACTGTTTTTGATTGATTTGACATGGAATGCCCCTACACAGAAACTGACAAATGAACAAATAACCATGTTGAGGGATGGAATTCCAAGTTTCCGAAAGTGGTGAGGAAACATTAATTTTTGATAAATGCACTGTACTCAGTACAATTAACGTAGTTGTCTTTTGAAAAAAATGTTTTGCACAAGTGTTTTATGGTATATTTTCCATTTCAAATATCTGTCAGTTACATTTATATATCATTCATGTAACTATTAAAATATCTTCTTCAATAATACATTTCATGTAGGAATATTACAGTATTCTGAAATAGTTAATGCTCCCTCTTGCAACGGGATAAAACTGTAGCTATAACGGGAAGTAGCAACGGACCTAGACCCTGGCCACTGGTCATTTGGATTGGTATGACCCATTATGGCCAGTCAGAAATACCAGTGGACAGGTGGTGGATGGGCAAAAAATTAAGGAGCAAACACTGGTCTTCAAAAATCATAGATATTGCCTAGAAAATGGGTGTTTGTACTTTACTTTAGATTATAAAATACATCTCAACTGGTATATCAGTTGACATCCACATCACGTGCCCTCCTAAACATGTGTGATTGGCAAAACTGTTGAACCAAACCCTGATACCAAATCATTATTAAAAGGTCAGAAATTGTTTGTACCTTACAAACAGTTAATGTTTCTAGAACTCAGTCTGCCTACCCTCATTAATTTAACAGGTAAGGACGGCTCAAAGGTAAGTCAACGTAATGCAGACTTAACATATAAGACCTCAATTTAAAGGTACCACCTAAATTTCTTTTTCTGTTCCGGCTCAGTTTTTAGTATTACTTTGACATGCTAGCTCATTTAGCTTTGGTGAAACGTGGGAGCAAATTATACAATTGTCAACACTGCTGGGTAGGGTGGAGAGGAGGAAGGTGACAGAACATCACCCAGACTGTCCACCTGCTTCAGAAACATTCTCAGTGATGTCTATCTTGTCACGTACATATTGATATCACATCATAGGCTATGTATAATACCATATCGCCAGGGCTTTATGCAGGATAAAATTATTGCCAGTCACATGTTTTGGTGGACACATGGATGTTAACTGTTAAGCCAGTTTACAAACTTTTAAATGTGTCTGATGACCTGAAATGGACTACAAACACACATGTGACACCATTTTCACTCACTTTCAAGGCATAACTAACAATATCTATGGTTTTGGAAGACTTTTTTTGCTCCTTCATTTTTTACCCATCCACCACCAATCCACCCATATTTCTACCTGTCCATATTCGTTTTTACCCATCCAAATGATGGGTGGACGGGTGTCTACATAAAGCTATGCATATCGCTGCAAACATACCAGTTCTGCACACATGTACACTTTTATAAAAGTCAACTGCTGATCACCTAGATACAATTTATAATGCACATCTCAGTGAACACAATTTCCAAACTAAATCATCAGATCCCGTGGTTACACATTACCTTAACAGGCACGGACTGTTAACTAGTCACAATCAATGGAGGTGTGATGGAGGTAATGTATGTACGTATTGTATGTACATTCACTTAATGCCACAACACAAAACAATCCTGATCCATTGTTATCACAATGAAAACTTTTACTGTGGGCCGACTAATAAATAGCTTAAGAAATACCAGTTCTGTGAAACAATGCAAGAGTAACTACTTAATGACCCTATTGTGCTGTGCTGGAGTGTCAGACTAAGCCTTTCACACCACATTACACAAACAAGAGAGGAGTTTACAGACTTATAGCAGGCTAATTGTTTGGGTAAGAGCTGCTGTATTTGTTTTGGTTGAGTAAAGTAAACAATACACACTAATAATAAGTGTTTTTTTTTCTTTTTCTTCCAAATACTGGACACAAAAACCGAAGCTTATGCACTTGGGGAGGCAGTGTAAGCTCTCTTAAAACAAAGAGTTTGTATGTTAAAAAAAACTATGTTAAAACGTTAATAAAAGTTACATAAACATATAGGTGGCGAGTTAAAAGAATCTGTAGATGTAAAGGTCTCATGAAGAAATTATCTGCTGGCAGATGTTGAGATGACTCCAAGGCCAGCCCAGAAAATCTCTGGGCATGAGGTGGCCGATAGGCTTGTGGGGAGCCTATTCCATTCTCTGAGTGTAATACAATAAACTGTCTACTATTATGCACACTCGTGCTCTTTACGAAGTTTCTTGCACACATTTAAAAAAAAATACCAGTAAGGCACTTTTCTACGACAAGTTACGTTTTATATGACCTGAACAGCAGCGACCAGGAAACTATGTTAGAAACACTATTGTGGTGCTGATATTTTGAAGCATGATAAATATGAATTACAAAATTGTTAACAAATTCCTTAGATCAAATAATACTTTCCTTACAGCCTTGGCTTATACATTTTAATTATCTTATTAACTAGACTTAAAGGACGAAACAAAACTTTGTTTTGCTGTCTATAAGGGTGAATATGAATTATATTTATATTAATAAATTATACATCAATTATAGCAGATATATATATATATAAGGCTAAATGCTGCATAGGGACACCAGTGCATATACGATCGCCTTCAGGAGACCGGCCGTATATTTTTATGTAACTAATTTTCCAATTATGTCTAATTGGAACATTGTCTGTAATACAAATACACACCACATACTACAATATTGTTATGATATTGTAATAAATAACATTATACACAAAAATCGGTCTCCTTAAAACCTATATGCTTAGATGCCGCATACGGGAGACTGGTGTGTAATCAGAAGTTAGTTATTAGTTATACTTATTTGCAGTAGTATATATTTAATGCCGACCTGGTATATCAAAAACCTAATACAACGATAACAATAACAACGTAAATAGTTAGTTAGTAGGTAGACTGCAGATAGTTAGTAGGTTTAGTCTGACTTGTAGATCAGGGAGTTTGCATTGTTATGTGGCGATTGTCTGTATACTTGCACATGTATACTATGTATGATGATCAATTATTTGAACATGTGGTTATTGCATAACATTAAACAATGCAGATCTACAAGTTCACCCACAACCCTGTCTTACTCTTATTTATTCACTAACCTGACCGAGTGTCAGGGCGATTTATTGCTAACAGACTGATTAATCTTATATGATCACGGTAACACATTTTACAACAGAACTCTAAAAAGTCACAGATATGAGTGAATTAGAAATTCAAACCTACTGCCATGGTACTGGTGCACAGGGTTGGGCCCAAAGACACATTTTGGGATCAAATACAAATACAAATAAAATATAAATACATTGCTTTTTTAGATTTCAATTAAAATACAAATACAAACATTCAATTCAAATACACTGCCATTTTTGATTCAAATACGATTCAAATACATTGCCATTTATGAAATTCTATTCAAATACGATTCAAATACATGGACCATGTTTCCATTATAGTTCAAGTGTATCACAGTGGGTGGAATTTTTTATTTGGTGTGATTGACTGCTTTAAACTCATTGGCAGGCAGGTTTACTAGACTGTCCTTATCTGTACTACAGGTACCAACTAGTGGGTAGCTCTTTCCCTACCTTGGAGCAAACCTGGGTTCCTTTGTCTTAGCCCAGGATGTTTACACAGCAGGTGACAGCAGGATTCATTGAAGTACCTTCCCTGTGAATACCTGCCTTTATGGCTATAGATAAGCTTCACTGGCTTCCCATACATCCATCCATGCTAATATTTGACCAGTTTGACTGTAGGCCAATTTTCACAGTGTGAATGTGTGAAAGTCATTCTGTCTAGACTCCTGAGCCAGTTTATGTCAGGCAGTGCTTTACATTTGGTTTGATAAAATGGTAATTTCTATGTGTATTTGATTGTATTTGCAAATACTTTTCAAATACAGACCAAATATCAAATACAAATACACATACACCTTTTTGTGATTTTCAATTCAAATACAAATACACAAAATTTTGGTAATCAAATACAAATACGTATTTTAACCCAACCATGCTGGTGAATATATATTTTCTATGGTATGGCATTAATTCACGTCTACAGCCACTACGCTCTATGGTAAGTACTTTAAAAAAAATCATCATAGGATGTTGGCAATAGACTCAAATTAAAGGTAATATTAATGTTACTTTTATTACAATACCTTTATTAGATCCAAAGTTATTGCAATTTAAAGACAAACAAACTAAGCAAAATTTGTTTATCTCTTATTATGGTAAAATTAGCTCACTTTTGTGTTTTCTGTTGATAAATATTTGACTTTATAATGGCGTAACTTTGTTATTTATATAACTAGCACTAACCTGATTAGAGGTTAGTAGCTACGCAGAGTTTTGAAATGCATTGAATGGAGCAATATTATTTTTTATACTAATTAATTCAGTTAATTAGTTAAGCAGTGTGCCAAGATAACAGACCTACATTCTAATTAAGACCAGTAGAGTCCATAAATATGAAGATATTTATAAACCACATTGATTATCAGAATAAATATATAGTAACTAGTCATGTAATAATAAATAAATAAATTAGTTAGTTAATAGGTGATAATTAGGGGTCAGGCAACCTCGACATACAGACACTTTTTTTGTAAAATGCCACAATGTCCATGCAAATATATTTATATAAACATGAAATTTATAACAAAAAACCACTTTAATTGTGATAAGAGGTACAATTTAATAGTTATGTAATATTAATAAATTAATAAATATTTGATAAGTAGCCGTGCTTTGTATACAGATCAATACATGAATAAAATGCCACAATGTCCATGACTATGTTTTTTATGAAGATAATTCAGGGGTAGAACTTTGACCTTTATTTTACTAGACGCATGTAGCATATTGTAGCTGAGTCGTTTCGAATTTACGCTAATTTTTTCAGGATTGCGCTGACATAATGATGGCCAATTTTTTAGTCATCTAATACATAATCTAACGGCATCTTTGAACACGACACTATTTAAAGACACTTTTTTAGACCTATGCAAATGTATATCTAAATATATAATCTTTCTAATGAGGTTAATATTTTTAATTGATGTGCTAATTTGAGTACCTCTTATCAATAAATATTGGCATAGCGAGATTTCCTATGCTAATCAATACACAGCTTATGGTGACTGGTTCGTTTTAAATTTATTTATAGAGAAACATCAACAGAGACATGTCAAGGTTGACAAACAGATCTGCTATAGAAATATGTACTATATGTCAATCTGCTAATAAAGCATATATAAAGGTTAGTGAAGCCTGTCGCAAATCGGTATTTGTGCTGAGCCAGTTACCTTGTATAAATACTTACATAAAATACGTTACTGAAAAGTCTCACAAGAAAACATTAAATTATATTAAGAGTATACTAGATTCCATCATGGGTGCAGAACAATTTACTGGATCTTAAAGATAGTTGAATAGAAAAAGTTGCTAAAAGTCCAACAAATAATGCTGAATATAGACCAAATAATATAGGTAATATTGGATATAAAATGCTATTTCAATGTCATACCCATTTCAATGCCACACTACATTGAGGTCAAAAAAATGTTTTTTACAAATATATCTGACAAACTTTATATATGTCAGATATATTATAGCAGTTTGCAAGTGCATTTCAGTTGTATTAATGATCCAGACCCGGTATTATATCATGAACGTATGCTACACAGCAGGCTGTGCAGTGGTCACAAATTAAATTTGTATCATTTTCTGGAAGTTAAAATTGCGATAAGTTTTGAATGCATAAATATATTTAAATTCTGTAAATGGTATCTTGTTACCTATTATAGATGCAATCAACTTGCACCATCATAAACATCGTAGTTATTTTTAATTTTTTAGCAGGTCCGTAATAATAGTTATACATTATTATACTACGTCTACGGTAGCATGTGGTCAGGTACCTGCAGTTTTGCCAGCTGTGGGCATTTGTGCGCTTTGACGTGAGGTCTTACTGACACGTTAGGATACTGCTGCATCTGTTTTGACAGTGCCCGCAGATTTCTGTCAACGACGTCCATGTCGACAACAAGTGCTGGCGTATCGAGGTCTTCGCTGTTATCGCCAACTTGGCATGGAGGGGGCGGTCGCCACGACAGAGGCTCCATCGCCATAGCCATAGGCATAGCCATAGGCATAGGATCGTTCCACTCGTGTTTTACCGTCAAAAGAGGCCGACAAATCGACGATAACGACACACGTTGTAGATCGGATTTTAGCGAGGGTACCAATACACTGCCGTATCGTGCAATTGTTCGCAATCGCAGCAAAATCATGCAAAAGACGAACTTTGCAGCGATTTTGTGGTCCGAGAGATCTCTACGTTGTGATTGCACGATATGTGGCGACGCCTGGTGTATAACAATCATACTAATTTCATTAGTATGACTGTTATATACCAGATGGCGCTACAGTTCATGCAATAACGACACGCGCAATATATATTATATATCGTGCGCACGCGCTTTTGCGTGCGTGTATAATCACTACATACGGAGGCCGTATTAACGTAACACTATTGTTTGTATTTGAAAAAAACCTTTACAGTTAGTAGAAAACCAAGTGTTACGGTTCTTTTCAATTTAGGCTCGCATCCCGATTTTTTTAATCAAAACAATAAAGTACAGTGACCACACGTCACATGGGTTATCTATTATAACCACGCTACACGCAGGTACTTGTCACGTGATCATAAAAGTTTAATTAATGCCTGAAATCGATCATAATGTACCAGAATATAACGCGTTTCCTTCTTCAAGCCGCGAACTTCGACAGGCGGCGCCACGAGACATTTTTTGTTAAATCGCAGGATCACAGCACAATTATTTTATATGAAATATGTGTTTAAACCTTTACTTGGAAACAGCTGGTGGCAGTTAATATACGTATTTAAATATGAGCAATAACACGACAATTGCCTATGGGCAGCTAAGTTCAAATATTAGGTTCAGTAGAAGATTTGAGCGCATAGTTATTGAATAGATACGTAAACAAATGAGGTATGTCGATGGTAGAGTCTGCTTTTGATTAGATACAAACCCTAACATGTGCACATGGTTAGTAGTGCATTTGATACATGCTCTGGTACATTTGCAGTTTCCTCTGCAAGCCTGTCCATGTTCATAGTGGTGAAAGAAGACGCACGCTTTCCTAGCTTCGTCTACACTGTTCCTGTACACTGTGATCCAACTGTCAACCTTTACGATTGGCTGGTCGGAATACGACGTCACAAAGTCGAGGTCGTCTGGCCAATTCTTGCCCGCGGTCCTGGCGTCTAGGCTCGTATCTCTGAGGCGGCACGTTCACCTACTGTAATGTAAACAAAGAAGAGAGTCAAATAGTGTGTGAATTAAAAACTTTTAAAATCTGTATTTTTATATGATAAAAGACTAAGACTGACGTTTGCGTTAATGATTGGGTTTAACAATTGGATCATATGAGTCTAAACGATGAGACTATTCCAAATGTTATTTCATGGCGATATGGTTTAGTTGTTTTTGAAAGATATACATTATGATCAGGATTGTGTAAGTTCGCCTTCGAGACATGTTTTTCTTTTAGCAACACGCTACGACATTTCTTCTCACCTTTTAGTCTATTTTCAGTCTAGTCTATTAATCAGCAACGATCACTTGCAGCGTGTGAGACAAATATATCAAACAAGTTTTTATACCGTCTACTACTTGTTTGATTAGAAATGCACTTGTCCCGAAGCCGCTACTGGATGCTGTCTTGTCAAGGGGCTATCCATAAGCCGCCCACTATTTTGGACACGCCCTTACACTAAATTTTGGGACCTGACCACCGGAGCTTCAGAACGAAGCAGCTTCCGCTGTCTCGCGGATCATGACATGGAAGAATGGGGGATATTGAATTTGTTCTCTCTTCTAGGATAGAAAACGTCTTAAATAGAATCCTTTTTCCGCATGCAGCTATGATGATTATCTTACTCGTTGCAAATGTTTCTTGATTCGTAATTAACTCGCATAATACTTGTAAAGTAACGAACACATTTCTTGTAATATTCGTTTCAATGCTGTTGACGTCTAAACGAAATAACTAGGCCAAATAATGTCCTATCGTTCCGATTTAAACAGTCCATGAACTAACTTTTAAAATAATCACCATAGCTTTCCGCCCCTCGTAACACTCCATCACGTAATTGCATATACCAACACCCCTCAGTGATCCTTAATAATTGTGAATTCACATTATTGTTGACTCAATTTTTCGTTTGTTCACTGTACATGCACGCACGCAGGCACGCAGGCACGCAGGCACGCACGCACGCACGCACGCACGCACGCACGCACGCACGCACACGCACGCACGCACGCACGCACGCACGCATGCACGCACGCACGCACGCACACACACACACACACATTTTTTCTTTTATCCCATTTACACAAACGGACTGAGACCGTTTTTACGCGAACATGCTTCTTGGTCGCCATGTTGTCACAAACAGTTTAAACCATTCTATTTTGTGAGCTCGTATTACTGACGGCGTTTTTATGTTCGAGCGGTGGTTTTTTAATACTAAAATCCTTCCCGTCGTGTGCACACTAAACAGTCATCAAATAAGTTTAAGGGAATGCCTTGAAGTAATTTCATTGCTGCCATTTCTTATGTCGTAGTGCCATTGTGCTAAGGTTAACATCGAAAACAGCGATAGAGTTCATGCGGCCAAAATCATATTTTAACTTTACTCAAACAACGATATGGCATATACATCAACACGAATCAAACCTAGCTCGAAATACTCGTTCTTGTATAACAATGGTTTCACAATTACCCAAATTTTATTCTTATACGTATTAGTAGCGTGGCTGATTCGTGTGAGTTTTTTTAATGTAACAGATGGCTCACAAATAAACCTCCGATTGCATCCCTTTGCGTCTTGCATAGAAAATCTCCCTGAGACCAACAAATCCAACTCAATGGTCTAACTCGACGCTCAAGCAGAACGGATTTTTACATGAGGAGATAGGGAACATTCAGTCTCCGAAATGGCTATATTTATACACATTGCTTTTTTCCACCGAAAAAATCAGCAATGTTTAGTATTTAAATTTCGCTACTTTTATATAATAATAAACCCTATATTTATGATCAAGCGTCGTCTGCTACCCATCAGGACAGACGCAGGACATAAAACAGAACACGGTGTGCAAAGCAAAAACCTTATTTGATTTACGAATCATGGCGTTTGGGCGTTTTTCTGAGGATCGACCTCGAGTGAGTCATAAACAATTCATCTCTTATTCATGTCTGTTTCGCCCGATACTGTTATAATCAACTGAAATGTAATACGTGCCTGACACTATAACGAGATCAACCGATACTCAAATAATTGTAGTAAACCCATATTGCAGTAAACCTCCTGTCCGATGTTGTAATTTATTTTGCTAGTAATAAATGAAATACCGCGGCCTGACAATGTAATAGTTTTTGACCAATAAAGTAAAAACATAAATACTTTATGTGGACATAGTCAATTTCGTTGACGATTTTGTCCATTTCACCTGTCACTGTTTTGGTGAATATTCTAACCACATTATACTCAGGCCTGGCCCGATTCTTACCATTAAGATTCCGGGGCGTGCATGAAAATTGAAATACTGTTGGGTCGGTATCTTATGTTCCACTTCCTAAGGCATTATTTTAACGATCAGCCTCTGCCTCGACATCACTCTCAACTAAAGCTGTTGCACGTTCTTCATAAAAAATCTGTAAATTACGAAGGTTTCTGTCTGTCTGTGGGCCCCGGTTTGGTTAATGTCCGGCCAAACCAATATGTGAATAGGACCTATATTTCGCACATAAGTCAGATGTGATGCCGCGATGGTCACCATGCTGCCGTCATTTTCTTTTTCCATTCTGAAGAAAGGAAAAAAGTGTTTGTTTGATCGTTATTTTGTTTTTCTAAGATGTATTAGAAATACAACTAATAGTAGATGATGATATTCGTTTTTGTACTTAACATTAACACACACACATATATATATATATATATATATATATATATATATATATATATATATATATATATATATATGACAATATAGAACATCATTTGTTTTTCATTTTTCGTCCGCAAAGGTCACTAGACAGTGCTATTTCACTATGTGTATAATAAATGATGCAATCGGAGGTTTATTTGTGAGCCATCTGTTACATTAAAAAAACTCACACGAATCAGCCACGCTACTAATACGTATAAGAATAAAATTTGGGTAATTGTGAAACCGTTGTTATACAAGAACGAGTATTTCAAGCTAGGTTTGATTCGTGTTGATGTATATGCCATATCGTTGTTTGAGTAAAGTTAAAATATGATTTTGGCCGCATGAACTCTATCGCTGTTTTCGATGTTAACCTTAGCACAATGGCACTACGACATAAGAAATGGCAGCAATGAAATTACTTCAAGGCATTCCCTTAAACTTGGGCACGGGCATTCAGTTTGGCAATTGTTTGCACGAAATTGTTGGTTTATGTAAAACTGGTACCAGACATTTTACCGGAACATTCAAACGAAGTAGTTAGGCCTATGTGTTATTGCACTTGACTTTCATCATCAACGTTTTGCATATGACAGGAACTATCGCGTAACCTCTAAGAGAATACGAATTGAAAGAAAAGAAGGGTGTTATAGAGATTTGAGACACGGACACGGACACGGACACGGACACGGACACGGACACGGACACGGACACGGACACGGACACGGACACGGACACGGACACGGACACGGACACGGACACGGACACGGACACGGACACGGACACGGACACGGACACGGACACGGACACGGACGGCACGGACACGACACGGACACGGACACGGACACGGACCGGACGGAGGCAGGGGACACGGACACGGACACGGACACGGACACGGACACGGACACGGACACGGACACGGACACGGACACGGACACGGACACGGACACGGACACGGACACGGACACGGACACGGACACGGACACGGACACGGACACGGACACGGACACGGACACAGACACAGACACAGACACAGACACAGACACAGACACAGACACAGACACAGACACAGACACAGACACAGACACAGACACAGACACAGACACAGACACAGACACAGACACAGACACAGACACAGAGACACAGAGACAGTGAGACAGTGAGACAGTGAGACAGTGAGACAGAGAGGAGAAACAGAGAAACAGAGGGGGAGGGGGGAGAGAGAGGGAGAGAGGGAGAGAGGGAGAGGGGAGAGGGAGAGAGGGAGAGAGGAGAGAGAGAGACAGAGACAGAGACAGAGAAGAGAGAGAGCAGAGACAGAGACAGAGACAGAGACAGAGACAGAGACAGAGACAGAGACAGAGACAGAGAGACAGAGACAGATAGAGACAGAGAAGATAGAGCAGAGCAGAAAGAGCAGAGACAGAAAGAGACAGAGACGAGAAGAGCAGGACAGAGACAGAGACAGAGACAGAGACAGAGACAGAGACAGAGACAGAGACAGAGACAGAGACAGAGACAGAGACAGAGACAGAGACAGAGACAGAGACAGAGACAGAGACAGAGACAGAGACAGAGACAGAGACAGACAGAGACAGAGACAGAGACAGAGCAGAGACAGAGACAGAGACAGAGACAGAGACAGAGACAGAGACAGAGACAGAGACAGAGACAGAGACAGAGACAGAGACAGAGACAGAGACAGAGACAGAAGACAGAGACAGAGACAGAGACAGAGACAGAGAGAGACAGAGACAGAGACAGAGACAGAGACAGAGACAGAGACAGAGACAGAGACAGAGACAGAGACAGAGACAGAGACAGAGACAGAGACAGAGACAGAGACAGAGACAGAGACAGAGACAGAGACAGAGACAGAGACAGAAAGAGACAGAGAGAACAGAGACAGAGAAGAACAGAACAGAGAGACAAGAGAGAGAGAGAGAGAGAGAGAGAGAGAAGAGAGAGAGAGAGAGAGAGAGAGAGAGAGAGAGAGAGAGAGAGAGAGAGAGAGAGAGAGAGAGAGAGAGAGAGAGAGAGAGAGAGAGAGAGAGAGAGAGAGAGAGAGAGAGAGAGAGAGAGAGAGAGAGAGAGAGAGAGAGAGAGAGAGAGAGAGAGAGAGAGAGAGAGAGAGAGAGAGAGAGAGAGAGAGAGAGAGAGAGAGAGAGAGAGAGAGAGAGAGAGAGAGAGAGAGAGAGAGAGAGAGAGAGAGAGAGAGAGAGAGAGAGAGAGAGAGAGAGAGAGAGAGAGAGAGAGAGAGAGAGAGAGAGAGAGAGAGAGAGAGAGAGAGAGAGAGAGAGAGAGAGAGAGAGAGAGAGAGAGAGAGAGAGAGAGAGAGAGAGAGAGAGAGAGAGAGAGAGAGAGAGAGAGAGAGAGAGAGAGAGAGAGAGAGAGAGAGAGAGAGAGAGAGAGAGAGAGAGAGAGAGAGAGAGAGAGAGAGAGAGAGAGAGAGAGAGAGAGAGAGAGAGAGAGAGAGAGAGAGAGAGAGAGAGAGAGAGAGAGAGAGAGAGAGAGAGAGAGAGAGAGAGAGAGAGAGAGAGAGAGAGACAGAGCAGAGACAGAGACAGAACAGAGACAGAGACAGAGACAGAGACAGAGACAGAACAGATCAGAGACAGAGACAGAGACAGACAGAGACAGAGACAGATCAGAGACAGAGACAGAGACAGAGACAGAGACAGAGACAGAGACAGAGACAGAGACAGAGACAGAGACAGATACAGAGACAGAGACAGACACAGACACAGACACAGACACAGACACAGACACGACACGAACAGACACAGACACAGACACAGACACAGACACAGACACAGACACAGACACAGACACAGACACAGACACAGACACAGAGACAGAGACAGACACGTACACGTACACGTACACGTACACGTACACGTACACGTACACGTACACGTACACGTACACGTACACGTACACGTACACGTACACGTACACGTACACGGACACGGACACGGACACGGACACGGACACGGACACGGACACGGACACGGACACGGACACGGACACGGACACGGACACGGACACGGACACGGACACGGACACGGACACGGACACGGACACGGACACAGACACAGACACAGACACAGACACAGACACAGACACAGACACAGACACAGACACAGACACAGACACAGACACAGACACAGACACAGACACAGACACAGACACAGACACAGACACAGACACAGACACAGACACAGACACGACACAGACACAGACACAGACACAGACACAGACACAGACACAGACACAGACACAGACACAGACACAGACACAGACACAGACACAGACACAGACACAGACACAGACACAGACACAGACACAGACACAGACACAGACACAGACACAGACACAGAGACAGTGA
This sequence comes from Ridgeia piscesae, assembly GCA_025642075.2. Taxonomy (NCBI): domain Eukaryota; kingdom Metazoa; phylum Annelida; class Polychaeta; order Sabellida; family Siboglinidae; genus Ridgeia; species Ridgeia piscesae. The sequence continues at coordinate 18,381 of JAODUO010000149.1, forward strand.
GACAGAGAGACAGAGGGAGAGAAGAGAGGAGAGAGGAGAGAGAGAGAGGGAGAGAGGGAGAGAGGGAGAGAGGGAGAGAGGGAGAGAGGGAGAGAGGGAGAGAGGGAGAGAGGGAGAGAGAGCCAAACAGGTGGTATGTGAGCGTGTATGTGCGTGCGTCTGATGTATATATACGCGCTCGTGCGTGTATGAAAAATAAAAATGGCCGTGCGTGAATGTGCATTCGGTATACAGGTGTTGGTCAGTTACGTCAACCAGTGTCTACATTGAACTTAACAACAGACAGTCCCATAGGAAGGGCCGCACGCAACTGGCGGCGGCGCCCACATTAGTAAGTCGACACGCGCAACTAGATTGTTTCCAATCTATAAAGGCGCTGCCTCGATTTGCGTTAATAACAATTACCTGCGGCTGTGTCTAGCGTCGAATACGCATTTAAGTAACGGGTTATTCTATCGCGGAAGTCGATTGCAAGCCGCGCATTTGACATCTATTGAACAGGTATGTGCAAAGCAATTTTCTTGTTCGAGGATTACTACTAACTGAATTGTCGTCACTTTCTTGTGTCTTCTGACATATGCTGTGCTTTGGAAGAGCTATCAGAAGATCCACTGTTGGCACCAGTTGCATTAAAATTGTCGCATCTCTCCCTTGTAAAGGCAACGGGGATTGACACCAATAGGCTATTCAATGAAATCAAAACGAAATAGCGAAACAGCAGTATTGATAGACTAAGTGTTAAAACACACTGGGATATACCCGATCAACTTAAAATTATATAATTCCAAAAGTAATACCACATATATAATTTTATATATATATATATATATATATATATATATATATATATATATAATTTTCTAACAAAATACCTATGTCCCTCTTACAAGGTCATCTCAGGGGTCGTAGCAAAATTGTATTTATCCAATAAATTATGTATTTTACAAACACAAATTATTTGTCTTCTGATAATCAGTGTGGTTTTATACCTCGTCATTCAACTGAAAAATTGAGCTCTAGAAATGGCTAGTAGAATTACTATACAAATGCATTCGACACACTCGACTGTTCAATTTTACTAGAAAAGTTAAAATATTACGGACTGAAACTCACATCTATTATCATCTATTACATGAACGTGATTATTTGACAAACCGTGAATATTACGTAATTGTGGAAACAAGTGTACCGCAAAAATCAATGTTAGAGCCGCAGTTATTTATTTACTATGTGTGTGCGTGTGTGCGTATCAATGATTTTTCAAAGGAAGTATTATCTTTAATTTAATTTATTATTACTTACGCTGGTAATACTTGTCTAACAATTACAACTGGGTCCTTTACAGATGGCACAAACACAGTGAATAGTTGATCATCAATAAATGTCATAGTATATATTCATGGCTAAAATTAAATAAACTTTTATAATAAAATATACGATTTTTCAAATGCCGAATAAATGGGTTGACGAAATAATGTTGACACTGAGGCATTCACGTCATCACTGACAGTGTTTCCTAACTGTTTAACAGTCTTTCTGCCCTGGGTTATGCACAACTATCTGTAGGCCGTTTGCGTTTGGGTTTCTTCGTTCTAGCTTGGTATGTTTCTGGTACTGACTTATAAGCTGTCTTGGATATAACAGCTTCAAATGCTTCAAGTTGTGATTTATGAAGGGGTGAAGTTTTTACCATGAGCCATCTTCCTTTTCTTAGTTCGCGCTTTCCTGTGGGGCTTGGGTGTTGGCGTGATTTCCTCGAATGCACTCGACTGGATCTCACTGCGCTATTAATCAGCAAACGTAATATGAACATAATATATTTATTATGGTCATATTGCATGAACGTCAGGTGGCTCATATTACTCAGAAGGTTTATCACTTCTTTGTTTGCTACAGGCGGGTCATATATTCGATGTGGTTGCATTATCACGCATAACACGACCTGTCACGTTAAATAAGTCGTCATAAAACGTCATTCATGTTGATATACATTAAAAAAATATTTGATTTATATGCATTCACCCAGCATACAGAAATCGTGAGAAATGTTATGAATTGTCACTAACGTAAATATTTGTAGCTCGTGGGGAGCGTTGGTCGCGCTGTAGAGCGCCGGACTGTCAATCGAGGGGACGGTGATTCAATCCCACCTACCGCCGTTTCGAAACTTAGGCAATTTCTTCACCCAACATTTGCCTGTGTCTTTCGGAAGAGACACTAAAAGCCGGTGGTCCCTTCTGTCTGGTGTCTATGCCAGGGGAAGTAACATATACCACACGGGTGTAACCTGTAGTGACTCACAAATTGTAGAGAAGAACAATTCCTGCGTTAGCCCAAGTTTGGGCTGTTTGGAGGCAATCACCTGAGACTTACCACTCCAAATGTTGGCGGCCTGCTCCGCTACCTTCCTTAACTCAGTATGTAAACGATAGATTGCAAAGTGTGTTGTATAATTTCTGAGTTAGGAGAGTGGCCCATATTATCTGGTAGCTTATATTACCGGACTTTCCCTAAGCTCGTCTCTGCCGCATACAGTAGACACAACCTCAGATATCATTAAAAAAGATAAACAACACACGACTTACACGTGTTTGTACAACATGATACAATATAAAACTACAAACACACATCTACTGTCATAAACTGCTTCACGTGCAAATTCTAATAAACAAACAACACACAAGGCACCTTTTTATCTGACGTACATTACGACCCATAAAAGCGTTAAAACCCTTCGCCAACTGGGTATTTCGAAACAAAATAAAGGTAACACTTGTCTCCCGAGAGATCGAAGAATAAACTCTGAAAGATAGGTTTCCGTAATACAAACCGTCTAGAAGGAACACGTAAACCTACCCATGCGTAAACATTCTAGCTTGAATATACACTACGGTTACAAAAACAAGTCATAGTCCAAAAGAATACTTACTGTTCATTTACCTTTCTTTCGCTTGTAACAAAATACGAAATGCGCAAACGTATTGTTGATAGGGTATGTGCTATGGTGGTCATTATTTTCCATGTGAATCGTTTGACTATGGACCATTATAGACCACACCCGATGACAAACTGTGCCTTTATCATTATCGATGGTTTTGAAGATATACAACACGTTGGTGATATTGTCAAAGTATCGGCTATCACATGGTGAAAACGTTGCCAAGAAGAATATATTTTATGAAAGGGATAGTACGCTTTACAACATTTGTGTCTATCACCTAACATAATATTGAATTGATACATGCAATTCGGCGGCCCAGTTTGAGCAGCAATGACACATTCGTGTTGTACCCAATTTCAGGGCCAACTCTGCGAGGTTCAGCATGGCCACAGTGAGCTTCTTTCTCACTGGACGTCTTTTTGCAACTGCGATGGTCATTGGAGCATTGATGAATGGATGCACAGGTAGGTAGAACAAGTACAGTTGAAATGTCTGAAAACATATGTTTAGGTCGCGTCGTATGTTATCTGACGTACCCTGTATGTTTAGTCCGTCGCGTTTCACGTTTACGCTAGTTCGTACTGAAGCGATACGTGAATACATGTACATGCCAGTGGTGTGGTTATCACTAATCTAGGTTTATTGCGTTGGATTAATGTGTATTACGCCAGTGTGTTTGCCTGATTTCATTTCATAATTAGTTATATCAATTATTACTAAGATCCGGGTTTAGGCCCGATTGGTTCACTTCTTGACACCACACAACATTTCAAGGTGCTACTCTATGCGGGATATAACAGTGCCAACAACAGCAATAAATCTTTATCAAAATTTCGCTTATAAGTAATGGCCGAGAGACACTCACACACGTACAGTAGAATCTCACAGTGATGGTTGACCCTAGGACTGGACAAGAGTAACATGAATGGTGAGGTGGTCAAGACAAGACACGTTTCCCAGATCTTTTTTCATGGTGTCTCACAGTACCTACCTTCTGACGAACTTCGGACTACCACAGTGAACCCGCTGTGTCTGCCAGGAACTTGAGTGAGAGCTCATATTTGTGTTTTTCGTTGTCTCTACTGCTGCAGGCGACTCCTCGTTGATGTTCAGCTACTGCACCCAGCCGTGCGACGGCGGTACGCAAACTGCTGTCGCCAAGATGTGTGACTTTGACGG
>JAODUO010000149.1:27500-55000 GCA_025642075.2 Ridgeia piscesae
TGTTACTGCAACTATGTGATGCAGTAGTTATCTTAATGTAGTTTGTAAAATATTTGGCTTAGAAGGCCCCTATTATGACTAATAAATAGTTGCTATCATAGGGGCCACTTTGGGTTTTGAAATTAGCTATGTTTTATATAATTTTATAATTATTGAATTCCATTGACGGACCATTACGGATAGCCCAATTGTATTTATGAGCATTATATTCCTATGTATTTTTTATTAACATTTGCTGCTTTACGCGTGTTGTAAGTAGAGGATGTGTGGTAAAACTATAATACGTTTAAGGCTGAGTGTGTTGCTGGGGTTAGCGTTAATTCATTATTATTTTGCATATGTATTAATTTACAACTGCACAAGTATGTTTGTACCTTTGGGTAATATGCTGCTTTACATAATGTATCAATCTTTTTTAAACTGTGAGTGGTTAGTTTTTTATTAACCTCTTAAGCGCTGAATTTCTGAGGGTCTCAACACCAGACATAGGTTCACATAATGAATCATATGGTAAAAACTATTCATCACAATTATATAAAAGTGTATAAAATCTGAACCAGAAAGGAATTATCTATACACTGATGTACACATCATTGTTGTATGGCTAACTGAAACTACTTAATATATAATTTACATATATCAAAAATCCAAGATGGCCGACAATATATATGAAAATCTTTTGTTTTGTTGATTACTCAATAATTATAAGCAATTATTTTCTCAATTATTATATCATTGCAAGATATACTATGTTGTCAATGAGAACCACAAAAACTAACACTCATACATCAACTGTGTTCTATTTTATGTCACTCAGGAAGTTGGTCCTGTTTTTCTTAAATCAGGATTGAAATATTACATACAGCAAATGACACTGCCATCACAAGTGCTATGTGGAATATAGCACATGCAAGTACAAAGCAAAATTATATTGTGTAAATCAGAATACATTTGCCAACACAGTGTCATCAAAATTACTGTGGGGTGACTACAAAACATATTGAAAATAATCAGAATATTATTTATGTCAACAATCCAGACAAGAAACAAGATGGACGGTAAGATACATCAAAATCAGTTTTATTTTGTGGCTAATGCATCGGTGCTGCTTTCACATTTTCATCCAAATCATCGGACATTCTAACTAAACAATTGCAATTCTTGGTCATGAACATCGCTAACATGAATAGTGAAACATCTACCATCGATTGCTGATTTGATTTTGTTGAAAGTACAATGTTTCTTGATAGATATATGCAAACTTGGTGTCAAACTATCGGTAAATCTTCTATCTACATCCGGGTATGGTTTGACGAAGATTCTGTGAAACACGAGTGACATCTAGCGATTATAGTACACACTAGTGTCAAAACCCGATATTTCTGTGTTCAGGATGCAAGAGGTTAAGAAAAAAGAGGTATTGTTTATTGTGTGTAGCAGACTATATCAAACACTCTTTCTTGCAAATTTATATTATGTCCTGTGTGTATGTATCCTGCTGTGTGCTGGTGTGAAATGATTATGTATATTTCTGGTTGCGTTATCTGCCAATTTTGAAAGTATGTGGGTAATGTTTTATGTTTATATTTATAATAAAATTAGAATATCATTACACTACATAGGTCTTCAACTTTTGCTTAAACATTAGTTCCATGTGGAAACTATATTTATATGAAGATATTATTCTTACAAGTTTCCTTTGCAATTTGTTTATTCAATTACATTTGTGTCCCTAGATCATTAGATAGCAATTAGTGTGAGGCAATATTCTTGAATTATAGAGTGTAATTGTATTCTAGTTTGAATAATATGCTTCAATTTAATTATAATTCCAATTGTTCGAGAACATCTGTTAGTTATTTTATCAATATCCTTACTCCAGTTTAAATATGAGATTAATGTAAAGCCCAGAATGTTAAACTGGTTAACTCTATCAATATCTACACCATCAGTTGTTAATGTTAGTTCATCAATATATTGATTAGGCATTTTAAACAAAAGTTTTGTTTTATTCATATTTTAACAATAATGTATGTAGTTCTAACCATATGTTTATCATATGTAGTTCTTTATTAATCAAATATTCAACATTCACTGTGTTTGTGTCATATGTGAAGGCTTTAATTAGTGTACCTGTATCATCAAGTATCGTCAGCATAAGTTATGCTGGCTTTCGGAAAATCATTGATATAATTATAGTAAATAACAATGACAATGGCCCTAACATTTATTATTGGGGACGCCTGTTTTATAGGTAAAGTATCTCAACCTCGTTTAGTCTTACAGACTGCTTATGGTTAGTTGAATATTATTTGTTAGATGTACTGCTGTGAGTTCCATTCCAATGGCTCCTGGTTACCTCACTAATCGGTTCGCGATAAACAATAAGTGCATGCTTGTCACACAAAGGTAATGCTCATCAAAAGTCACCTAAATTGAAACACACACACGCCAAATATGTCAATCGTATAGCACATAAGAGGCCAGATTGACATACATTATAGGATTTATTATCAAATGAATCAATTGTTCGTGTTGTACATACACGTCCACAAACTGTTAACATTATACTTAACCTTGAATACAGTGTAGCTTGTATGTATGCAGGTGGCGTTCTCTCTGTGTGACCTCGATAATGTCCCCGATATGGCGGCGGCCGTGTGGTCACTCGACTACACTGGCGGAGTGAGTGTCGCGGCGAACGCACTTTGCCGGATTGAGTCGATGTTTGCCGAAGACAGCCGAAATGACTCTCGGCAGATTACGGTATTTCTGACAGACGGCGCGCAGCATTTGTTGGAGAACGAGGCGTACGAAGTGTCACAACGACTGAACAAAGCCGGAGTCGAAATGTTTGTTGTTGGTAAGTATGGGTCAGAGTAAGATAAACAGGTACAAAGAATAGTATTTAGCGTTGTGGCGATAACATATATACAATATAAGTACATAACATTTGCATAACTCCATCGTGCGCCAAACCTGATAAAACTAAGCTCTGCAAGGCGTACGTTTAACAGCCAACTGACATGACACGCAGAAAAATCGTATATACCTTTACATAACAATTTCAACTTGACAACATCGTATAAATAGTAGTACAAATAATAAATATGTAGTACCATTAATAAATAAGTAGTACAAATTATAAGGACATTTAGTTGATAGAATCTAATAGGACTAGTGTTGCAATTCAAGATACGTAAACATTGGCTAAATGAATGAAGCTAATACAACGTCGTCGGTATACCATTGCTTTTTCTTCTGCAAATAGTATCTAGCTAATTGCTGATTGTTCATACGTAGAAAGTTTTGTATGCATAAACCTTGAAGAACTGCATATTAAAATACCTCAATTCCTTATACACTTGTTTTCAATAGCCATTTTTCCGCGTAATTTTACTCCATTCCAACCATTGATAGATTATTAGTCCATTGTTGTCATCATAATACACATGTTATGTTCGCAGGGTAATTGAGTAAAGGTACATTACAAAAACAATATTTCCATAAAAGTCGCATTCCTGAAACGGCATCCATCGTTAAAGATAACAATGAACACTTCCTTCTAAATAGCGATATATTGAGAAGGAAATCGCCAATATAGAATAAAGCTAGGTTTCCTCGTAATAAAGGAGACAGTTGGGGTTAAAGCCATGTGGCTAAAATTGGGTAATCGCTAAATAAAAAGACGATCTACTGGTAACTATATAAATGTCAAAACGAACCTTTTCTAATGAGTATTTTAGTGGAAATATGTCAGTGTCAAATGTCATTCTTGCACACAAAATGACAATACAGATGTCGACTTTCTTTGCCAAACTGGCCCATAGATGATACTGTCATGGTAAAATATAGATTTCTATAAACTGGTGACTTCGTGTGTATGTAGCGCATACGTACGTGTGCCTTTGCTTCGTCATAGCAATACAGTTAAATTTACAGTTGTGTGTATGTCTTTTAGACACTGCCCCAGTAAATGTTAAGTTGTTGTACATTTTGAAACAACTATTCTCTTGTTGGTGTTATACTTACTTATACTTGTTGGCTCTGCTACTGTTGTTGTACACGACTGTACCACAGGACTTATAATGCACCTGATATCATAAGGGTTCGTTATCATAACAGGCACTCATCTAGACGTGCCCCCTAACATCATGCTGTTTGCAAGCCCACCCTACGACAAACACGTCTTCAATGCCGGGCAGTCGAGTGTTGCCGTTGCTCTCGCCAACGAAATCATAGCCAGATCTTGCGACAGTAAGTTTGCCGACGTTCACAATTCACAACGTCCACCACTCGATTTTAGCACCGGAACGAGGAGGGTGCTTGTGGCGCTATGTCCCAATAGTTTCTTATATAATAATACCTGTTACCCTTATTTCATATATTATATGTCGGGTTAGCTTCTTCGAAGTGCACCGTCTTCAAGGCGGAACTGTCTAGTGAACTTGTTAAGTCGGAACTGTCTAGTGAACTTGTTAAGGCGGAACTGTCTAGTGAACTTGTTAAGGCGGAACTGTCTAGTGAACTTGTTAAGGCGGATCTGTCTAGTGAACTTGTTAAGGCGGAACTGTCTAGTGAACTTGTTAAGGCGGAACTGTCTAGTGAACTTGTGAAGCAGAAATGTTTTGTTTTAAGCATACATTTTAAAGGCCCGCAAATTCGATGGCGAAACAACATCGTTTATGTTACCAGAACCGCTGCATGACTCATCCAACCAACACAGTTGTGTGAACTAACATTACCAATATATTATCATTTTTAACGTGGGTTTTACAGTCCAAACGAAATCCGTCTGTGCGACAACACAGACTGTCGTATCAAATATCGCTTCACCTACTTTCATATGTCTATTTTACCTACGAAATTGACTTCCCACTTTTTTGTAATTCACAAATTTACGTGTGTAATGGTTATTTTTAATAATTAAATTTTATATGTTATGCATGTTTTCGATAACGAAATTCATACAGAGAATTATTTGACACAAAATAAAACGTAAAACATTTTTTTAAACTGCCACCGTGCGATACGCAACCTAGAGATTAAGAGAATGATAGAGTGGGCAGTGAACAATTTTCATTTTGGTTAAGTTAATTGTGTAACTTGTTTCAGTATGACGTTAAATTAACTTTAAAGTAAAATTTAGAATACTCTCGAAAGCATATTCGCATCTCACATGTTGTGCTTCCATGTTGACCTGAGAGCTGGGATTAAATCGCTTGCCGGATAATATTTTAAAACCATTGATTTCTCCGGCCGTTACGAATGGCAATGAAGTGCTGCCACCTCACGGCGCCTGGACGTTTGAGGCCACGTAGCAGTACGTGCATTTCACCATCACGCCGGCTTTAACCACGACCACGCATTGTTTCAGGCCCAGAGACGTTGGCATTCGAGCAAGACGCGGAAAACTCTATGTTGTCGGAAGGAATATTGAAAGCAGCACTAATGCAAGCAAGTAGAGGTAGGAAATGCATACACATGCGAAGACATACCGATGGATTTCTTTGAAATACAGCACACCGATTGTCATTATATATATTTATATATATATATATATATATATATATATATATATATATATATATATATACATTTATATATTATATATATAATATATATATATATATATATATATATATATATATATATATATATATATATATATATATATATAGTATAAGAATATATATATATGTATATATCTATATATATATATATGTAATATATAGTAAAAGTAATTCACCTAACACAATTATGTATCGGCTTATTGCGGAGATGACATCGACGTGCAAGACAAAGGTAGTAGAGACAGTAATTGTTTTTGATACAATACACCTCAAATGCATATAAGCCATAAAAGAATCCCTTTGACAATACATACACATTCAAAAATATGATAAAGATAAAGACAATTATATGGAATGGGAGAAACAGGTCACAGTTATTTCTTATTATACTTTTACCTGTTCTAACGAAATGAGTCACATGTCAACAAATTTGATTTCGAGAAAATACCGTCAAAACATTGCACGGTGATATTTGACGATTTTGACTTTTCGTCACCAAAACACACTTTAATGTCTTTTCTGTCAATTGGCAAAGCTTAGTTCTAATTTGCATTACTATTTAGTACATTTTATAACGTTTTAGAAAAGTTACGTAACATTTCACGCTTGAATTTTGAACAGAACCGATAAATCTTTTGGATTACTGCAACAGGACTCCCCGCTGCCGTCAACTGCAGCCACTAGCGGCGCTTATGCGAGAGGTCTATCTATAAAGAAACGTCACTGGACACGAGGCAGGGCTGATAGCGGGCCCCTGATTGGTTTAGAGCTGTGAGCGCAGGCGCAGTGCGCACTCGCTAACAGTATACAAGCGTGATCGATCGATTCGCTGCTACAAAACAGTCTAATGTGCCCTGCACTGGTTCAATTCCGCCTTCTGATATGTTCAAGCAGGTGTATGCCATATGTCTTTTATGTTGTTTCTGTTATGATATGTGATAGTTAATACACCTGCATTTCATGTGAAGAATACATAACACAAATGTGTATCAATTAACTATTCCAGCCAATACATGCGACTATGGAGAATTCACAGAATGTTCGGCAGCCTGCGGAAAAACCGGATATAAAACAAAGGAAAAAGAATGTGCATACAGTCCCAGTAAAGAACATATAAAAACCACGATGTATGTAGACTGCAACGGCACATGTACGACAACAACACTAGCGGACACTACGTCAACAGCATCAACGTTAATGACAACAACGAAGACACCTGTGAAAACAAGCTCGAACACACTGACGACCACCACGACGCCACCAATAACAACAACGACAACGACAAAGACAGTGACAACGACGAAAACGCCCCAAGCAGCAACCATATCCGCGCCAATGACAACGCCTCAAATGACAACAGCCATAACATCGCAAAGACCGTCCACCACCAATCCAGTAGAGACAACAACTACACCAGAAACATCCTCCACTACAACTGTTCGTGAATCCACCACAATCCCAGAGACACTAAAAACAACCCCAGAAACATCCCTCAACACAATCCCAGAGACAACAACAACAACCCCAAAAACATCCTCCACCACAATCCCAGAAACAACAACAACGCCAGAAACATCCTCCACCGCAATCCCAGGCACAACAACAACAACACCAGAATCATCATCTACCACAATCCCAGAAACAACAACAACGCCAGAAACATTCTCCACAACAATCCCAGAGACAACAACAACAACACCAGAAACATCATCCACCTCAATCTCAGAAACAACAACAACAACAACGCCAGAAACAACCTCCAACACAATCCCAGACACAACAACAACGCCAGAATCATCATTCACCACAATCCAAGAGACAACAACAACGCGAGAAACATCTTCAACAACAATTCCGGAGACGACTACAACAACACCAGTAACATCTTCCACCACAATCCCAGAGACAACAACAACGCCAAAAACATCCTCCACCACAATTCCCCAGGCGTCCACCACAATCAAAGACACAACAACAACAACGCCAGAAACAACAGCACTGTTAGTCAGTACCACTACACCAGATACATCATCGCCAACGCCACATACCATCACTACTGCAGCCTCAACAACACAGACCTTGAAAACCTCCACGCCAGTGACACTAATCGCACCTCCACAGACAGAGACACAGACACAGACACAGACACAGACACAGAAACAGACACATACAACAACAACAACAACAACGACGACGACGACGACGACAACAACAACAACGGGAACAACAACGACGACAACAACAAAAACAACAAAAATAACAACAACAGAGACAACAACAACAACAACGTTAACAATGACTACGACTCCATTTGGTGCGCCGGTCTGTGAACGGTGCAATTACACAGCGGATCATATCTTGTTCCCGGATCCCGCGAACTGTCGTTGGTACTACCTGTGTGTGAGAACAGGCGAAGGCGACGGAACCTTTCAATACCGTCGGTTCCATCAATCATGTGGCCGAATCTTCTGGGACCAGGCAACACTTACATGTGTAACAACGCCTCAGCCGGGCTGTGTTGTTCCTTCTGGACCGCCGATCCATTCTACGATTGGTAGGTTTATGCTATCATGATATTCAGTTTCGTATATTCATAACCAATCATTGATATCTCATGTTACAGTATAGTAAAATCATGAGTAAAACATATTTTGGAAACCATGTGTCGTTTTTTTCTCGACATTCCCCCTATATTTTAGGATATATATATATATATATATATATATATATATATATATATATATTGTTTTGTGATGTAACTAAACATTAAATATTGAAAATAGCAATAATAATATTCTAAGGGTTAACTAATAAATATGTATGGAGCAAATAAGAGTTGGAAAATATTCCAGATCCTACAAACATATAGGAAACACATGCGATGCTTTACACATGTAAATGTTTACCCTAAGGTCTTCTATAAATGTTTGCGTACAACTTGGTCATTTTTAGAATTTTAAAACTAGTGAATTTTTATTCTGGTGATATGCGCGTTACGTGCATAAATGTTCATACACATACAGTATATATATCTAATTATATATATATATATATATATATATATATATATATATATATATATATATATATATATATATATATCGATGACCTATACGTAATTGTAACGAATCAATATCAATTAGAGATATGCGCATCAAAGACACACATGCAATAACTGATACGCTGTCATTACTATTGTCCTACAGTGTTTCCCCTGTGTAAGATGATGGGAGAGGTGGTAGGGTGAGCTGAGCAAGCGCTTAAGGGGCGATGCGATGCTCTAGAGTCTGGGGGCATGGCCCCAGCACTATTTTTTTTAAACTAGTTTCAAAGTGGTGCATTACGAAGTCTGTTTGAACCTACTCCCTGACACTACAACTCCTGTTTCAAACTATATTATGTATGTATTTTAATACGATATTAAGTACAATTACCAGCGTATATTGTAATGTATATCTTGATTTCGGTTGATGAATTGTTAGCACTTTATTAGTTCGTTCTATGACATATTGGACTGAGTTACATAAAGTTACGCATGCATGCACGCAGGCACGCACGCACGCACGCACGCAAGAACGCGTTATTCTCGTGTAGTTCTTACGGAATTATCGATCCACAATGAAATATTAGCATCATTCTTATGCTCCGAATTCCCTACAAATTAAACCCCTTTCCAGACGCCTGTTCCGGAGACTTGCTGCTACATTTTCCTTTCGACGCACACTTCAATGACGTCACGTGTCGTCACGCGTCCGGTCACGTGTACGGCAGTGGCGTAGTGAGAATTGTCAACGACACGAAACGTGGAAAGGTTGCGCTGTTCGACGGAGCGGCTCGGATAGAGGTATGGCTAACAGGACTCGACATTAATTGCTTTCTTTACACCTGCCAAATATCGTCTAAGCGCCGTCAAACATTTCGATTTGTCATGGCCCCCATGCCCTGAAATAGTGAAATGCAATTGTAATCAATTACAACGCGTAGCCTAGGCCTAGGGTCTATACATTAAATATCTATGCCACAGTGTACCGTATTTTTTAATGATAACTGGTAGGAAGGGCTGAATCTAGTAACTGACAAGTCTTAGAGGTGTCTTTACCTTGCGGATTAGCAAAATACACATGCCACACTGAGGAGTCTGAGAGACTCGTCTTATTCTTAAACGTTTAGTCTTTAGAGTCTAGTGTGTACACGTGTGTATGCCTCTTGTCTTGTCTTGTCTTGTCTTGTCTTGTCTTGTCTTGTCTTGTCTTGTCTTGTCTTGTCTTGTCTTGTCTTGTCTTGTCTTGTCTTGTCTTGTCTTGTCTTGTCTTGTCTTGTTGATGTACTGGCCAACACTCCTGGTGGAGTCAAGCGGTCAAGGTTGGGTGCGCATGATTGTTGGGTTATTAGCCATGTATTATTATGAATATTGTCAGGTTGATCATTGATGTATATCAGGAAAAGAAGTGGTCCTAGTACCGTGCCTTGTGGTACACCAGATTTAACATGGGTCCAGGGGGAATGTTCTCCACTGACAACCACTCTCTGTTCACGGCATGTGAGGAATTTAGAAATCCAGCCAGTTTTGTTGTCGATGCCATACCTGTTTAGTTTTTTAGGAGCCAGTTATGGGGCCAGTATCGAATGCTTTTGAGAAGTTCATTATGATCATATCTACTTAGGATTTATTATTAAAGATTTGAATAGGTCATGTGTTGTGAGTATTAACTGGGTTTCAGTCGAGTGTTTACAGCGGAAGCCTTGTGGCTTGTTGTTTGTCAGATAAAACTGAGGGTAGGTCAAAATGGTCAATTATGTTAGATTAGATAATGTGGTCAAAGAGTTTGCAGCATATTGAAGTTAGGGAGATGGGACGGTAATTTGATGGAAGAGTCCGGTCTCACTTCTTAAAGATTTGGTGATGTTGGCTTGCAACCATGAGTGGGGAAGTTCACCTGTGTTGATTGATCTTTGGAAGATTACTCTTAGAGCCGGGGCTAATTGGAAGCACTGAAATTCGGCTTTCCAGTTTCTAGAAGAAAAAAACGCTTTTGACGTGTATTCGAGTTATACTGGCGTACGTTCCGATTACGTTGCAGTTAACTAACCTGTTTATGGTCTGCTTCTGTTGGCGTTAATAATAATTGTTGACGAAAACGTTCATTCAACGCACACTTCGACTTCCGTTTTTAGCACGAGACAGGGCTGTCCCTAGCGACTACAGCGACATCAGGGTAATGTATATGCCACCTGGTGGATTATTTGGCATAATACATTACGCAAGAATTACGAGGCGTGTTAGTTACCGTTTTTTAAAGCTAGCCTCGGTTACCCAGGCTCCGTGAGGTGGCAGCACTTTTAAGCCCCTCAACTCTGCCTGGGAAACGAATGCTCTGCATTTGTTATCCGCCAGGGCGGCCTTACCCCCAGATTAGGGTAGAGACTACACATTTGCAGTTGTTTATAAAAAATAATAGTTACGGCAGGATTAACCAGTGTCCGTGAGGTGGCAGCATTGCATAGATCACGCGGATAAAATTTATTCAAAAGCCGGGAGAATCACCAGACTGTCTTTTCGGCGTAGTTCCGCAGCCGACCAACAGTCGGTTAAGCAAGACTATTTTAAAGCATGCTAATTAACAGCAGTTAAGTGTCACAACACAGTGACGCTTGATCGGGTGAACACTGTGCCGACCTTGCCAGCCCATGCATTATACTTCCATTCGAGACAAGGGGTATTCTACTCCAACTTGCCAGATCTACATTTTACTTTCACAGACGATAAGCCCTGTGCACTATGACGTCATTATCTGGGGAAGCCCTTCCGACGCAATGCATTGTGCATTTTGTACTCGTCAATATTTTGTTGTGCCGCCATTATCCCATGTTAAAAGGCCTGAGTTGTTTAGGTATCTCGCAAGATCTAGCTGTATCACAAACTGGCTATATAACAAGACAAGGAAGTGATTAACGCTTTACGGCACATAATCAGAGTGTGTGACTCCGTCATCAAAGAGCATAAAGACTTATTGTATTACTGGTTATGCCATACTATTTGACATGTAAAAATTCCGTGTCATTTAAATGTTATCGAAGGGTTGTTTACATGTGGCGCAGATAAGATGCACGGTTTTTGACAGTGGCGTCTATTTCACGCTAACCTAGTATACTGCAAAAGGCTCTCGGATAACTTGTACACGTAAAATGGAGTCAGCATCATCGCAACCCCTTTTGGACCATCGTCGGACTAAAACCCAGTTAGCAGTGGTGGGAGGGATGAATATATGGCAGGGTACTTGCAGGTGGTGGGATTGTTACATTTAGTGGGAGAGGGAACCTGAGGTGATATATGGCTCAATTAGGACAGCCACTTGTTGTGGACAGTTACGGTTGACGATACATTTGATGGGGCAGTTTTATGTACTAGTAGATGACGTATGATGGGGCAGTTATCTTTGATGGGGTAGTTACCTGTGGTGGGACATGGAAACAGTTATCGGTTGAAACACAGTGACACTTCGTTTTGTGACCAAATCGTGCAACAGAAGTCTAAAAAAATTGCTCAAATTCGCTAATCGCAAAATCTGTGGTATGCAATGTTAATTTGGTTTTCGCAGCATAAATAAATAAATAAATAAATATATATATATATATATATATATATATATTTGTGTGTGTGTGTGTGTGTGTGTGTGTGTGTGTGTGTGTGTGTGTGTGTGTATACCTTATTTTTAAATAGTTCAAGGGTGCAACTAAAGACATATACAAAAAGAATGCACCTAAGCAACAAGGAGATGCTACTACACTGTTTCCACGTTAGCATATTAATATATTATAGATATTTGCTGAGGTTATTAGGATACGATGGTCTTGTGAAGTCATATTCAATCATATCAACTTTAGGAACATTTCTAGTTAACGACCAGTGCGGAAGTGCATAGTTCCGTTTTTTTTTTCAGTTAACAAAACGGGCTTCGTCTAGCTTACTCTTCGAGTCACCATATTTACACATTGTTGAGTGCCATGCTTTTTTATGTACAATGTCTGGTCTTTAACCACCACATTAGCGCGAGTGGTTTACCTTAACATTATTCAAGGTGCATGTAGAATGTCTAGGTTTGGTCATGCGATCATATGGAAGGGGAGGTTGGCTAACACCATCCGGCAAGGAGGAATTGGTGGGTCAAGAACGAGATGAAGACGACCAGCAAAGTCATGGACTGACAGTATCAAAGAATGGACTGGGTTCCGCTTCAATCAATTTATTAGAACGGCTGAGGATAGACAAGTGTGGAAAACCTGCGTGTCAAGATGTATCATTACGTCGCCCTCAAGCTATGAGACATAGAGAGAAATGTAGATAGAGGTAGTTTGTCACCATTGTTAGTATCCTCCAACGACTACAGGAAATGCGCCAAATAGGCGATATAGTTTATACTGCCTGGTTATTTACCTTTCTGGGTTACACGATGTCCTAATAGTATAAACACAACTATGTATATATTCGTCGCGACTTACATTCGGTAATGCCGTTTGACGATTATGGAATTGTTTCCTTTCAAACGACTCGGTACAAACCGGAACGTCCGCCTCGAGCACTCTAGCACAGTGGTTAGAACGTTCAATTCATAATCGAACCAACACATGTTCGATTCCTCTGGCTGCCGTTTCGGACATTGAAGAAGTTCGCTCACTTCACATTGCTTCGGTTCACCCAGCTGTATGAGGTCTCACAATAGACACTGGTTGATATGTGTGTACGAACAAGCATAGCGCAGAAGTAGAGGTGATGTTCAATTGGACAAGACTGCCAGGGAGTAAATGATTGGACACCGCGCTATATAAAACACCTGTCACGTCCTAGTCTCGCTTAACCGACTGTCGATCGGCTGCGTCTGGTCAGTCAGTCTGGCCATTTTGCCGGCTTTCCAATGTTATCAGTGTAAACTGCTGTCACCTGACGGAGCCTGGGTAATCGAGGCTATTCCCGCCATAATTTATGCTTCATAAACAACTGCAAATTTGTATTTTTGTTTTTTGTGTGAATATAAGTTTGACTTTCAATAGTGTTCATAATATAATATTATCTAATAAAAATGGCTTCCTTATTTTATTTCAAATTCTGCCTGAGAAGCAATCAGCGTCTCTACCCTATTTTGGGGTTACATCAGCAGAGCATACATCTAACAGACGAAGTTCAGGGGCTAAAATGTGCTGCCACCTCACGGAGCCTGGGTAGTCGAAGCTAGTCACGTCCATACAACTTCCTTTGCAGGTTCCGTTCATGCGCAATTGGTTCCAAGACCAGCACATCCGGGGCTGGACGGTGTCTGCGTGGTACAAGTCTCACTCGACGCGTCCCGGTCGCGGAGGAATCGTCGATAACGGCGACTGTGTCGACCCGTCCACTTTCTACCTGCACACGGCCAACGGTGATACCGGACACACACCCTGGGTGGTGGCGGGCATCGACACCCCGATTAGGGTGAAGGCTGTGGCCGGGGTGGTGAGTAGACTCATTTTCCGATACAACTCAATCCGTCGTGTTACGTGATTGTTATGTTACGTGACTTGATTGTTCGTGTCTAGCCGCAGGATTCAGCACTATACGTGCGTGCGTGCATGTCAGGGTTGGGTTCAAATATGTATTTGTATATGTAATTGGATTTGAATACAGAAATGTTTTGTATTTGAATTGAAAATCACAAAAAGGCATGTATTTGTATTTGATATTTAGTCTGTATTTGAAAAGGTATTTGCAAATACAATCAAATACACGTAAAAATTACTAGCAAAAGGTAAAGGCATTGCCTGACATAAACTGGTTCTGGAGTCAAGACAGAATATTTTCACACCTGGTCAAAAGTGGGCTGGCAGCAGTGAGAAAATTGGTCAACAGTGAAGCTGGTCGAACATTAGCATCAATGAATGAATGGGAAATTTGTAATTGTATTTTAATTGAAATCTGGAAAAGCAATGTATTTGAATTTGATTTGGCCGGGTTGCATTTGTATTCGATCCCAATATGTGTATTTGGACCCAACCCTGGTGCACGCCAATGAATTTCTTTGCTATTTACGATCCCGCCGTTTGTAATGGCCCAATCACGGCTCGTGTCATGTGTACTGCTTTGGAAGTAGACGTAAATACTGTTGTATCGACTAATTATGTGATTGTCCACTCGTGGCTAGGAAGATGATGTCTGCCTGGGATAGGGTAGTCAGCTACCAGTCCTGAGTAGTTACGAGTGTAATTTCCGGGGTAGCCGCGTAATCCCTGGCTTGTGGGGCCATCTACTGATAGGGGTAGTTTTGTCAACTATGCTTACCACCCTTCACTGGTGGTGATGTCTGCCAGGGGTAGTGTAGTCAACGTTACTGTATTTCATGCCTCGCTGCACATCGAAGATTTGGCAATTTATTTCGTTCCACTTTGCGCAGGTTCAATCAGCTACAAGATTATATTTCTGGTCATTGGCAACAACCACATATATGGGGTGATACGGGTGATACGGGTGATACGGCTGATACGGGTGATACGGGTGATACGGGTGATACGGGTGATACGGCGACCTTATGCGTTTTGAAATGAAGTACTACGCTTTCTCCTTAATGGTAGATAACTACATATATTATGAGCTTGTGAAAACGTGTAGCCTAATAGGAAACACGTTTAACGAGTGTAATCATAATATATGTAGTGATGGGCCACTAAATACCGTGTGAATGACGTCATTTATTTGTCTACAGGCGAATGATGGCAGATGGCGCCACGTGGTAATGGTCTACGACGGCCATTCGCTAACACTTTATGTCGACAACGAAGTCGCGAGCACTTCCGTCATGCCTACCACAGGTACGCTACTTCACTTCCTTCGAAACGTTGACTTGTGTCTGCCAGTGTTGTTTCGGTTCGTGCCAAGGGACTTTCCACAGAGGGGATACTATTCCTACCAAACCAAGTTAAAACGACGATGACAGCTCCTAGGTTTTACTTCTTTCATTTAATATTAAGTTCTGATGACTACAACGTGCATGGTGAAGGCTTAGTCAGTGCCCGCCAATGTGTATTTAGTTATTGTTTTAGCTGGGAATGATGTTTGCAATTTGAAGTATTCCACCCGTAACTCGTTCAAATGGTAAACAAAACATCCAGTTGCAAAGCCAAATTGATTGGCAATAATGCCGAGGCGAGCAGAGTTAACCGCAGCTTTGATGTTTAACTTTCCCACGTTCTAGCCAGCAGACTCCCCGTTACAAATTACTGCTCTCTCCATTCTGGGCAGAGGAACTGGCACCTTCCCTTTAAAGTGAGTGTGTGCTCTGTATTTTATTATATAGGTTTGTTGTAAGGTATAAATTACATTTGATGTATTGTACCGACAGCCCATATATGTTTTAGTGAACCATTTTAGTTTGTAAAAATTTAGTGATATGGGTCTACTATGTCTCTCATGTATATAATGCACTTCGGCTTCGTATGCGTCATAGGCGAGTCTTCATTGCAGTAACACGATCACAAACAACATTAATTCCACAAATACAGCGAAAAACGTAATATTGATGACAATGCATAGTACAATTTACATCGGTCGATGAACGGTTGATATCCACTGAAGCCGTGATGATTTCGTAGCGTTGACATTTGTAGCTCTGTCCCTTTGGGTCACGACCGTCCTTGAAATTATTCGAGCGGACATTTTAGTGACAACGTGGCGAATAGCAACGATTATTATAAACATTGGACGTGTTAAATTCTGATGTTACTTCCGCTTCATTAAAACCTATTTGGGTTGTCGATACGACATAACATATTTAATTTCTAATAGTATAACATTATACAATAAAAACCTGCACGTACATTCCCTTTGAGCAGGGGCGTCGATCTGTTTTTAAAAGTGGGGACAGGAGCAATTATATATATATATATATATATATATATATATATATATATATATATATATATATATATATATATATATTTGTACATGTTCATCGTCCCCACCGATCGACGCACATGCCTTTGAGTGTATTCCATACAGTATGTACAACGTATGCTTGTGAAATCGAAAACTAATTTGAACTACATGACAGTTACGGAATGTACATCACCTTGCATTATAAATATTAGTAGATGACACTAAGAAAGAACAGTGAACATTTGTCGGAAGCGTGGAACGCAATTTATTTTTCTAGTCATAAAACATTATCACTATTTCCGGTTATCATAATTATATATATATATATATATATATATATATATATATATATATATATATATATATATATATATATATATGAATTAACAAGTATTAACAAATATTAACAAATATGTAGTTCATGTTTTCAAAATTGATATTCATGGCCAAAGATTTAATAATATTTAACAAGATTGCCACCAAGAGAATCAACTCTAGATGGCAGGTGGACAAGGAAGCCCTTTGGCTTATGTAGAGTCCAACCTGTCTATCTAAGTGTATCCCGCCCTTCTTAGGTGTATGTCAATTTTTTTTTATTAACACTACTAGCACCTACACAATCAGTTGATAATATGTTCCATTCATTTACAGTTCTTTGCGAAATGAGAATTTTCTAATATCTAGTCTACACTGCTTCTTTGCTAATGTAACTCCATGTCCTTTAGTCCTTCTCTGTTCCTTGACCGTGAAATAAACATGTCTGTCAATATTTTCATATCCATTCAATATTTTAATATCTGATCTCCTCTCAATCTCTTGGTTTCTAGTGTTGTTAAACCATATTCTTTTAAACGAATGTCATAACTAATGTTCCTGAGTTTTTGTATCATTTTGGTTGCTCTCCTTTGTACTCTTTCTAGCATAACACAATTCTTCTTGCGATATGGCCTCCATGCTTGTATACAATATTCTAAATGAGGCGTAACTATTGTTTTATACAGCGGTATTATTGGATCTTTTTCCTTGTACTCTAAATTTCGCCTAATTAATCAAAACACTGTGGTTTCCCTTCGCTGCTGCAATTCCACACTGTTCTGATACCTTCATGTCAGCACCAATAGTTAACCCTAAATCCTTTTCCTTTACGGTAGTATTTAATACAGTACCACGCATTGTATATTGTGTATTTTCATTCCCATGTCCTGTATGGAGGCACTTACACTTCCCAAAATTAAACTGCATTTGCCACTTCTCATACCATTCGGTCAACTTATTAATCACCTTGTAAATGCTGTCTATCTGCATCACTTTAAATTATTCTAAACAATTTTTTATCGCCCTCGAACTTCAACACCTTGCAATTTAAATAATTATCCAAATCATTTATATATATTAATAATAGAATAGGTCCCAATACTGATCCCTGGGGTACTCCACTCAAAACTGGTTTCCAGTTTGAAACCTCCCCATCAACTATTACTCTTTGTCTGGGCCTTTAGTTTAAGTAGTAATTTTTGATGTGGCACTTTGTCACGGTTTTGTTTTAATCTAAGTAGGTTATATCTACGGGTGATCCCTCATTTACCCACTTTGTGGAATCGTCCAAAAAACAGAACATATTTGATAAGCATGACTTCGCTTTTAGAAACCCATGTTGAGATGCGTTTATCAAGTAATTATTTTAACAAAATGTCATCCAAGTGATCTATAATTATTCTTTCTAATAGTTAAAAGGGGCCACAGAGTGACTCACAGGGCTAAGAGTAACAGGTAGTCGTTATCGTCGATAGGCTATTGAAACAGAATACAACCTGTAGTTGTATTTTAATATAATGGAATATTATTACGCGCGCACACGCAAATACACACACACACACACACTATATATATATATATATATATATATATATATATAATTATAATATTATCGACCTTAAGACAATAATATATATATATATATATATATATATATATATATATATATATATAATATATATATATATATATATATATATATATAGTTATATAAATATATAATATATATATATATTTTAAATATATATATATATATATATATATATATATATATATATATTATATATATAATAAATTTATAATTAGTAGTAACGACAATTAAAATATTTAATATTTAATAATAATAATAATAATAACATCAACAATACGATCGTAAAACAAAGCGATACTAATACACTTATTAATACATGTTTACATAATGGAAATATTAGTTTATTAATACATGTTATTTATTATATTATCAAGTAATGTAATATATACAGTTATTATCAAGTTGCATATATCACCAAACCATGAAATAAACTCAATTGTAAGTTAATGATGGATGGTTTTCGATCACTCAACGTACAAATCCATGTAAATGCTTATGGTCAATAAGTCACAAAAGTGTCTCCAGCCTCCCCCTAACATTATATTGCATATCGTCCTTCGTCGTGTCAATCACATGTAATCGACCGTGGACGGAGGAGAAGGGGAAGATACAGCGGGATCGTGGGGTGTGGCACTGAGGATGTTTCAACAGCTCCATATCCCGTCCTCCGATGTTATGATCTGAAGCAGTTGTTCCAGATCACCCTCGATTGTTAGTTTATTTCCGATGTCGGTGTATGTTGATCATTCGCGGGGTTACATGGCGTAGATACGAGTGTGCAGTATATGCTGGGTGGAATCGCATACGTTACTGCCAGGGTTGGGGTCAATTCAAAAAGAATTGGAATTGATCAATTCAATTACAATTCAATTCCGGAATTGGAGCGGGAATTGGAATAGAAAGATTTTGGATTGAATCGGATATGGTATTGATAGATTTTGAATTGAATTGGAATTGAAAATTTTCGAATTTAGTTGGAATTGGAATTGATTAAAAAGGAATTGAGCATCTGATATTTTTGTGATGCTGCAAAGGATATTTTACAAACAATTGGGAGCATTGCTGTGCAGGCAATGGTGTTTAATGACCAAGACAAATTTGAACAATGAATCTGCTGGATAAACGTTACCGAATAATTATTCAGTTGATGAAACTGATGAATGGGAAGTCAATTAAGCATGTCCTACTGCCTTGTGTGAATGAGGGCTGGCTGGAAACTGCTTCAAAGAATCATTGAAATTGCCTAGATAACAATCACACTTCCCATTGTCACATGCTAAGCAAATCATTATTAGGACAACCTAGGTACCATGAATGAAGCTAGAACATCTCCAAATAGTCCAAAGTGTAACCAGTTAAAGTTCAATGATTACCAGTGCCCACTAAAGACTGACAAAACTTGTAGTATATTATAACCAGAATGTGACAATCATATAAATGTTATAAACTATATAATTATATTTTACCCAGCCAATACTACCCTGTAGCCACTCAGTGGTTTTTATATTTTCTTGTTAGATACTCAATCAAGTTTGTAACACCTTTCCTGTATTGACGCTTAAACATTGATTGAGGCATTGCAATATTTTGAGTTAACTATTTATCTTATTTCTGCAAGTTCCGTTATGCTACACGTCAAAACCATTTTAATGTGCTGATCTAGTGTTTCAAAAAAAGTATTAAGTAGGTGATGCCGGAACTCAGACATTTCAATTATGCAGTGAATCCAGTGATGCCTAGATTAAAATGCAATGCAATAAAATATCAGTGAATGTATTCTTTTGGTTTTGGTGAGTATGTGTGTGTTATAAAATGTTTATTTAAATACATTAATAAATAACGCGCTGTATCACCACACTCTCTGTATGCACATTATTAACAACTTATGTTATGTGAATTGGGGTGGGAATTGGAATTGAATGAGTATAGATGGAATTGAACAAAATTGAATTGAAAGAAATGTAATGGGAATTGGAATTGAAAAAGAAATGTATTGAAATGAATTGGAATTGAATAAAAGGAATTGCAATGAATTGGAATTGGAATTGAAAGAATGGAATTGATTTATGTCAACGATTTGTGTTGATGATTGTTTCAGGCACGAAACCAGGGTTAATCGAGAACACACCTAGCCCGATGTACATAGGGTTTGCAACTTGCCGTGGAAGACGTGGCTACTTCAAGGGAATGATTGACGAGGTAAGGCCACCGAACGTATTACAATGTACGTTATGTGATTGTACGATTACGTCGTGTCACGTAACGTCGATGTACGTTATGTCCGTGTGTGTGAATCAGCTACAGTGAAAAGGCGCGCAATTAATCCATTTCCGTGTTTCCCAAACTTTGCTGCAACTGTTCTACACGTATTTGCTGATCTGTTTATGCTTTGTCAATGCTGTCACGGTCCAGTTAGAAATAAATGTGATATTTAAAATAAGCGAGGTAGTGATGACCTTTATTCAACTTGGCAATACAAAACTTTGATATGTTGTACGCTTTATCAATGCTGCCATGGTCCTGTCGGATATAATTGAGCTATTTGAAATAAGCAAGGTATATAGTGATGACCTTTCTACAACTGGGACTTACAAAACTCCCCAATCCGCCCGTGCGATCCACGACAGACCACTGCAGATTTATATATAAACCTACATTTTTTAGTTTTCGTGAAATTGACATTCTCCGACACCATCATTTTACGTAGGATTTATTTAATTTTCACCAGAAACAAGGAACTTGCCTGTGTGTGCGTTTGCGTGTATGTATGCGCGATGTTAATGTTTAACTATCTAACCATGTAACTACAGTGGAATCTAAATGCTAGGGTCACTCGCTGAACTGGGCAAAGTGATTATAATAACGATGATACTGAATTTGGGGGCTGATGCATCATGGGAATTGGGAAACTGGTTGAAACTGTATTAGCAATGCATCTTAAACAAGCATATCGTTGAGATCCAATGCTGTGTAGTGTATGGATTGTTTCTGAATACAGTTGTAAGGTGTACAATTTTATACGCACAGCACATAGAAAGAACATGATACAATAAATTTTAATAAAACATGTATTTATGTGCACAACAAAAGAAATGTCTCTCTACGAAGCAAGAACAGCTCTATATAGTCCTTGTACGTCAACCCGGGCAACATACTGGTAGATTTCATCCAGTCCCCTGATACTACTGGCTTCTGACTACAGAACCAATGTCATTGCCAATTAAGTGGCTTTTGTTTGTCTTGACTACATTTTATCACCTGAACCTACACATCCAATTGAGCTCACTTGTGTTGCATAAACAGACAGTCAGGAAGTTAATTAATGACATGGCTTCTTTTGAATCTGACAAAGGGGTAGTCGGTCGGTGTCCCGGATTTTACAAACCCCAATGGCGGAGTTCACGTGTGTGTGTGTGTGTGTGTGTGTGTGTGTGTGTGTGTGTGTGTGTGTGTGTGTGTGTGCGTGCGTGCGTGTGTGTGTCGCGTGTGTGTTTGTGTGTGTGTGTGTGTGTGTATGTGCAAGTGCGTATGTATGCGCGCACGCGTCTATGTGACTGAAACAGCTGTATTGTAGTTGTACAATATATATTATACACCACACAATCTAGACAAACCTACATCAATTGCAATTACAGCATTACAGTTGTCTAAATTTAAAGAACGGCCAAGGAACAACAACAACAATACCGACGACTTACAGCTTAGCACTGGCACCGAACACGTCTGCGTGTCTCGAATAGATCCTACGTCACACAACACATTACGTCGTTTTATTCACTGCTTCTTCCACATGTCACCGCGAGTTCCGTGCATCACTGGGTACACTGCTTATTATGACTAAATCATTGTCTTTTTTCAGATCCGCATCTACACAAGAGCATTAACGGCTGTCGAGGTGGCGGAGTTGTAAAATAGCGGGAGATTATTTTGTCGGTGCTCTGCTTTGACAGAGACATACATACTCACCTTAGATGTCTCGTGAAACTATTTCCGTTTCCGGTTACACGGCAGGCCATTGTGACAGACCTTTATAAATGTAGCCGATCTAAAACGTTTTGATGACACGACAAGGAAAAGAATCACCAAGGAAAATAGTCATTTATTTGCAAAAACTATTAGAATCTGAGCACAGCAAGAAATTGAAAGATTTGCTGCATATCTAAAATAGTTTGCACACATTATGGGTGACACATTCGCGAAACATAAGACAAATATACTTCAATTAATACCACAGGAAAGTAATGATCGAAAACAAACCTTGACAGTTTCCTTCAAATGTTACTACGTGTAACCAGAATCACAAATATTTTTCTGAATCACTTTCTGACGACGCACATCAGACCTGGTTGATGATATACCTGTCCGCCAGGTGCTAAATGCAGGAACATGATCTTCACTGGGTTGGAGAAACACGAGTGGTAAGGAGATGGGGTTTGCCAGGTCTTTAACTATGATCACACAGGGTAAAGGTACTATTTAAGACGTCTGTTATGCTAATAATTTTTCATTATTATATATTTTATTGAATATTATATTTCTCTAATAGATTTATAGAGTAAGGATTTATTTTGGTTTTATGAATGCATAAATTTAGCCCTTTTCGGTTTTGGTGAATACAATTATTAATCTTTGACAAGTGCATCGTCGAATGAACGTTGTGCAATTTATATACTAGATGGCTTCTATGACAATATCTAGTATTATATATATTAAATAACTAAAATAAATTTATGTATGCTTGATCAGAGAGATTATTACAAGATGGAGTGTGTTGCCTATTGTGGAAACCTGTTTGGTTCTATAAGTAATAAATTGTTTTGTCGACATTTCTGATATAAAGATTTGTTATATTTGACTTTAAGATTCTTTGTTTATTTGTTCGAAACCATCCCATCAGTCCAGGGGTGGTAATATCATTAGCATGAAATACTGGTGTACGTCAGCCCACTTACTGTACTGATAGTGAAAACCAGACGAGCGCTCTCAACCCCAATTACCACGGCTATGCCTATCTTGTCTCCCAATATGTGATTTTTAAACCCTATCTTTGAGGAGTTTCCTGTGCGGGGAACGTTTAAATTGTGACAAAAATTCGGGATTCCCTAACAATTTTAGTATAATTATTATTGAGGTTCTCCGAACAGCAAAACAATGATTGCGGGACATTGCGGAAAAATTATTGTATGTTTCTTAAATGATACTTTAAGCATTGCCTGTTTCAGTGCTGTCAAGCCTCCAGGCACTGCTTAAGAGGGAGCTGTTTATTCCAAGGTTCTACTGTGGCTACAAAGAAAGAGTGTTCATAGCCTCAGGCTCTGTCATAGGCTTGTACCCGGGAATGTCTGACTATTAGTAGTAGGGGGTGGTGCCGTATGCGCGCAGCAGAAAAAAATTCTGTAGCAAAGTGAGTGCATGCTAGCTGGGTGTAGGCCTATGTACAGAGGGGTGTCGACTAAGCCTGTGCAGAATTTCGTACATCATAGTAAGCCAGGATTCAGTGAGCCTAGCTGTGTGTCTATGGTGTTCTGGGGACTGCCAAGTCAGTCTGGGTCATTGCAGTTGGACTACTGTGGCGCTGCCAGTCACTGTGTAGAGTTATATACGTTATGTACATATCTGGCGGCTAGCCTCTGTACCATTTCAGGTTTGTTGATGTTTTGTTTGGTGGTGGGGTCCCAGGTGATAGAAACGTATTCAAGTGTTGGTCAAACAGAGGTTTGATAACAGTGTTATTTGACTGGTCTTGGGTATTTGCTGGTGTTATGACTAAGAAAGATAAGGGTGCTATTGGCTTTTTTGTGATAGTATCTACTTCGTGGTTCCAGGACAGTTTGATATTGATAGCTACACTTCGGTGTTTTGCAGTGTTGTGTAGCCATTCTCCAGGATTGGTCGTCCTTTGTCTATGTCTAGCTTGCTCTTACTTCGATTTAGGGTTATAGTCTGTGGGTAGGGATAACGTGTGATCATGAATACACTAGTCAGAGTCGTTGGATTTAGCTTCATTTGTGATCCTTTGAATTTCACATTTATCTCGGTGGAAATCTATTAGCCAGGTCTTCTCCCACTCTTGGAGACTGTTAAGGTCCTACATCAGGTGCACTTCTGCAATTTTCTCGCCACCGATTCTACGATACACCAGATTGCCATCTGCAACATGCTTTCTTATATATCCATGCTATGTAATATATACACCCAGCAAGCATGCACCCATGTGCCAAAGAATATCTAACTGCTAGACTCAGAGGGCATATCATACAAATAATGACAATTCATTCCTGGATATATGCCTACAAGCACCACTGCTTATTTATAGCCCCACTAGAACGTCGGAGCAAACTAACAGTAGAAACCCCCCATCCACAAAATCAGCATAAAATGATTGTACTGGATTACCCAAAGAAGACGATTAACATATTTATTAATATGAATTATTAGACTTAACGAGTAGAACACAATGGTGTAAGTGAAATGGACCCTGATTCACTTATGTTCATCCCAGGATTACTAGTATACATTTGTGGTGATCGCAACAAGTCACGAGTCCGTGATAGATATTTCGTGGTAAACGGCGTGTGATGTAGCATCCGTAAGTTTGTCGGATCACAGTTACGCAATTGTTTATCATGATATACGATCCGAGTACTACACCATTCCCTGTGACTGTCCAAACACTACTGCCAATCCACGTAGATCGTTCGTCACAGAGTCTACAAGTGAGTGTGGCGATACTATCGAACAAGACCGTGATGTGGGATTCACAGATCCACCTCATGTTCCCACTGAACTGTCAACTCCTGGTCACCAACTCGACGAGCATCCTGTCACTCCTGTGGACGATACAAATCCAACGTCACACTGTCACCAAGATGCAGACTATCCTGATGATGGGTCGAACGTTCCAATTCGTTCAATTCGGCAGGTGAAGAAACCCACGTGGTTGCCGGTTATGAGACTGTTTAATTTGTTGCTGATGCTGAGACTAAAGCAAGGTCTATGCCTTTTCCTTATACGTTTGGGGCAGAATAATCCCCATTTAGGGTGCCTGAGGGCAGTCTACCCGATGACGGCTGCGTCTTATTATATTACTAATTTCTCGTTCTACGTATGCTGAAGTATGTCCACTTCACGATATATTTAGATACTTTGATTTCATTGTTCTGCTCTTTGAAACAGCACAACTGTTACTAGTATAAATATAATGTTGGGAGTTAATATTCGTTTTAAAAACAATAAAGGAGAAAAGAGGTCAAGCCAGCATTGGTGCTGTCATCCGTTGTGTAATTGTGATCTAACCCCACCACTGTGAGCTTCGCCCTGGAGTCGGCTCGATCATCGCCACTTCTGAATGTTGTGCGTTATATGTACGTATCTCTAACAAAGGTGGTATATTAAAGTCATCCTTCGTTTCACTGTATCTGGTTCGTTATCATGCAACGGCATAAACTCCACTGATAGACGGAAGGCTTTTGAGAGAGAGAGAGAGAGAGAGAGAGAGAGGGAGAGAGAGAGAGAGAGAGAGAGAGAGAGAGAGAGAGAGAGAGAGAGAGAGAAGAGAGAGAAGAGAGAAAACTTGGTGTCTCACAAGCCGGAGACTCTGCGTGACACAATGCGTGACACAATGCATCGCACAGCCTTGACTATCTTCGGGAAGTAGACCTCGAAAATACACGACTGGTTTGAGGCCAAGTCCACCGAGATGACTCCTGTAATTGAAGCAAAGCGGGCCGCCAGCGAGAAGAACATTCAGATCTTCAGGGCTGCCAGGGACAAGGCTCAGCTGACTGCCAGGCGTTGCGCCAATGAGTACTGGACACCACTTAGTGAGGACATCCAGACGGTTGCCACAGCAGGGAACATTAGGGGAATGTATGATGGCATTAAAAAGGCACTAAGACCAGTCCAGAGCAAAAACAAGTCATCCACTGGGGAAATAATCTGCAGATGTACAGATGGCTTGCAAGGACGTCGGGCTGACCATCAGCCTAAGCAAGACGAACGTCCTGGCACCGCCAGTCATCACCATCGACTACTACGAACTCGACGCCGTCCATCAGGTTTCATACCTCAGCTCCATCATCACCGACAAACCTTTCTTGGAAACATACACCGGCAAGAGGATCGTCAAGGCAGCTACAACTCTCGCCCGCCTCACGACAGTGAAAACAAAGATGGTGGTTTACAACACCTGTGTCATCAGTACACTGCTGTACGGCAGCGACACATGGACAACGTATGCCAGTCAAGAGAGAAGACTAAACACCTTCCACTTGAGAAGTATCCGCCGTATCCTGGGCATATCATGGACAGACAGTGTCCAACGCCGAGATGCTCTCTCGTGCTGACCTTCCCAGTATGTCCAGTCTGATCAGGCAGCGCAGACTGCTCTGGTTGGGGCATGTCCACCGCATGAAAGATGGCCGCATTTCAAAAAACAAACACATCCTCTATGAAAAGCGGGCATTAAGGATGAAAACCAGTGGCTGGCTACGGCTGCGATACAAATACGTCTGCATGAGAGACATGAAGACGCTCAACATCGATGCAGCAGAGACGACAGTCAGAACAGGAAGAATGCTTCACCCGTGTTCAGCCACGGGTGTGTGTGTGGGTGGGTGAGTGAGTGAGTGAGTGACTAAGTGAGTGGGTGAGTGAGTGAGTGGGTGAGTGATATATGTGTGTGTGTGTGTGTGTGTGTGTATGTGTGTGTGTGTGTGTGTGTGTGTGTTTGAGTGAGTGAGTGAGTGAGTGAGTGAGTGAGTGAGTGAGTGAGTGAGTGAGTGAGGGTGTATGTGGTGTGCGTGTGTCTGAGGGGTGTGGCTGTGTGTTTGTGTGTGTGTGCGTGTGTGCGTGTGTGCGTGTTTGGGTGAGTGAGTGTGTATGTGTTGTGCGTGTGTGTGAGGGGTGTTGTGTGTGTGGAGTGTGTGGGTATGGGGGTGTGTGCGTGTGCGTGTAACTACTTTTGTGCAGCTAGTCATTTATTCTGTCCGCAAGTCATTAGCTTCACGGGAGGTTGGTTCTCTCCTGGGCAGAAATAAGGCAGAAAGTTATGATTACAATCTCGGCAAAAAAGGACGACAATAGAAATTCATGCTGTTGATAGACAAAGGTGTCCTTTTTT
>JAODUO010000149.1:60000-67500 GCA_025642075.2 Ridgeia piscesae
CCTGTGAATGAGACTGAAAGAGATTTTCCGACTTTGCTGAAGGCGGCTGGAAAAAACCCAGAAACAAATCATTTAGAAGGAGAGACCCCTCAAAGTAGCAAAACAAATAATAATTTACTATATTATAATCATACATTTAAGAACTAGTCCATCCGAAGGCATATGTGTTTAGTAGATCTATAAGTGTTATGCTCAATAGATGTTTTGTTAGTTTTGACCCATATCGGGTTCTTGAGTAAATTCTGCATAGTTGCCCAACATTTTGCATCAATTAAAGTTGGCGACGGATCATATCTTCAAAATAAACTAGAACCATTTGTCTTAGAATTACATATAATTCCTCTGTTAGGGGTGTTTAGACAAGTAGAATCTATTTCAGATGTTACGTTTTTAGTTCAAGGTCGAGATCAGATGCTGAACGTCAGGTGAAGGTCAACGTTGACCTCTCCTGGTGGATAATAAATTGATTTTTCTACTGAATTATACCATGAACCTAAATGGATAATCTTAAAAAGGTTGACACATGTTAATGAAAAAAGCAATCAATCATAATTGTAATTATTTGAAACACATATTCACACATGTTACATAATTAAGATGTCTAGTGCTTGTACCATTATTAGCATTGGCATTCATATTTCTTTCTAAAGGAAATTGTTGCGTTAAATATTTGTGTGTGAAAATAATTGTAGGTATGCTACCAGGTATGATATTCATAACACTAGATAAACTAAAATACAGTTTTACACAATAAAGTGTGAGCACAAAGTTTATGCTATCAAATCAAATTTTATTTCCCAACACATGCAAACAATATTTTAAAGAGTACTGCTACGTGGTGGTCACATTATGTGCCGTCTTCCTGTTACCCCAAACATAAACTTTCGAAATTTAATACATAGGCCTACGATGATCACGTATCAACGAATTTCTTGCATGACACCGGACTGGGGATGTTATGGAGAAAACAGAACACACTTAAAGTTGTGTTGTGTATATGTCAAATATCAATACATTATAAGTCAACCAATGTATCTTAATAACTGCAGAAAATGTTTAATATTCTTAATTATAAACATTTACCTAAACCCACTCATCGACCCGGCAATCTTGATTAAACAAACCATCAAGACATCCTCGTGCCCTTGCCCTTATCGTCTGTAGCCTCATCCTTTATATTAAATCCAAATCCTCCTCTTCAGCATCCTCCATCTCGACACACGCCTCGTGGCCAATCTGAGTGTCTTTTGTGTGCGTTTGTGCGTGCGTGTGTGCGTTTGTGTATGAGGATTGCAGAAGCCGTCTTTGCCAGAGTATTTGCAGTTTGACACGCAATACATTCTTTGTGACAGCCACATACCTCACTGCTGTACATCTTACCCTGCACTCAACCCTCATAATGAATCACATCACACAGGTATGATGGACCTAGGCCATCCCGGACCTCCCAGCCGTCGAATCGGCTGACGTGTCAGTTCGGGCTCGCTAGGCTGCTGTTTTCCACTGCATGACCTGCAGATGATGGGCCCGCAGAACATGCAGGAACAAGTTGGTTGATATTGGAAACATGGCTATGACTTTTGGACTTTTCTTCTTCTTTGAGAAGAATGAAGTGAGCAGACTCCACGGATGTCCCCAGTGGCTGACTTTACAGTGCAATGAAAAGTTGATTTGTGCCGTGTCCATCTATCGCATTAAAAAATATACTGACCCAAATTTCAAATGTTCATCTTGGAGTGTAATAAATCTGTTTCATAAAAACGTATGTAATGTTACAGATTATACATTTAACTGTTTAGTTTGACATGCATGGCGCACCATTACCTAACGTTGTAATAATCAGCCAATGAGAATAAAAATCGGATTCGCCCCTTAGCGTTGTAGCACATGGCTGCGTCAAGTTGTTGACTGTAGCATGGTGTCAAGATGCGGGATTTATCGACAATAAGTCGATGATGGAAGCTCGTCTAAAGCCCTCGGAATACTTGATCCTTCAAGGTAATGTAGACGAAAACTGGAGGCGATGGTATCAACGGTTTGAGTTGTATATGCTCGCAATTGAAGCGGACTCGAAAACGAATCGCACGAAGATTGCCATCTTGCTCAGCGCTATTCGCCCGGATGCGTTGGAGCGATACAACCATTTCAAATCGGATGATTCGCCGAACGATCCACCGAACACAGACTTGCCACATGATACGGATTACCTGTATCTGATACGGATTTTGGCGGTTTTTAAAGTGATACGTTTGTACTTCGTTTTGATACGGATTTTAACTAATTTTATGGAGAAATTATTTTAACCATATTTTGTACTTGTATGCGTCAGAAAACTTTACAGCATAATGGAATAATCGTTTACTGTTAGTGACTAAGGAAATCGAATCGAAACGAACGAACTAAACTACCGATTAGTTTATTGTAGCGCGTAATAGATGGCGCGCTGGTAAATGTTAGTTCTGAAAACTGCGGCAGGTGGCTCAACAGGTGGGAACCGAATGCATGACGATTATGAAAAGCAGTACAGGAAATGGAGTCGACGCCGAGTTCAACGAAATCACCTGCATTTCTGATTTCAAAATGTTGACGCTGGCCAGTGAAACTTCCATATACGCGCGAACTGCTGACATATATTGTCATTATTTGATGACACTGTCTGTTTTGTGGTACGCAGTTTAAACGTGCTGAAGTGAAGCAAAACTTCGGTAATCTTCCAGTTAACTGGCCTAAATTATTAGTTACTAAAAAACGGTTTTACCTCGTTTTTCGATTTGTATGTGTTTGGAATATCATTCTAAAAAGAAGTCGGATATTATGTTTTTAATTTAGATCAATTTAGTGTCGTCTGTCGACGCAAATAAGCCGATGTCACAGGGCGTGAGCAGTTCGCGCTCCCCAAAATCACGACCGCAAAGGCCATGTATTGCGAATTGCGAATATGTCCCCAAATCTAAGGCTACATCATTAATTGTTATTCTATATAATGCAGATATATTTGTTTTATGCATACATTTATTAAATATGGCTAATTGTTTTTTATTTCAACTTTGCAATGCACACGCTAGAAATCAACTTGAACAAAGCCGGACTTTGAGGCCCCGATGCGTCTGAACTGCGCTAACGGCTCGCGCCTTGTGACATCGGCATATTTACGTCGACTCGATGGCATTAAATTGATCTAAAACACAATTTAATTTTTTTATTTGACTTTTTTTAGTGGGAGTGATGCAGAATTACATTACATTACACATTGACGTCGGAACAAAACGTGGAAAAACCGTTTTGAAAAGGCCTTAATAACTTAGGCCAATTAACTGGAAGATCTGATTAGCGATACGGAGTGATACGGATTCTTACATAATTTTCAATGTCAAAAATACGGATTACCATCCCAAAAATGTGGCAGAGTGAGAGTGAGAGTGAGAGTGAGAGTGAGAGAAATATATAGAGAGGGAGATACAGAGACGAATACAGACAGACAGATATACAGAAAGTCAGAGAGAGAATGACATTGCAAGATAGACACAGAGTCTACACAACATAGTGGGAAGTGTAATTTTATGATATACATTGAACAAAAACGAAACCTTTTTCGTATGCCTACCACGAACCTTGTAGACAATGCATTGCATGAAACATCTCAAGACAACGTACCTGTTTCACATAACGTGCCATTGTACCCAGCCAGGCAATGACACGAGAACGCGTCTACCTTGTCGGTACAGATGCCATTGTGCATACACGGATTGCTAGCACACTCGTCGATGTCTGGGCAGAGAGAAAACGGTTGGAATTTGATCAACATTTCCCTTATGTCAGTGTTATTGTTCATATGAAAATTAGTGTGTGTGTGTGTGTGTGTGTGTGTGTGTGTGTGTGTGTGTGTGTGTGTGTGTGTGTGTGTGTGTGTGTGTGTGTGTGTGTGTGTGTGTGTGTTGTGTGTGTGTGTGTGTGTGTGTGTGTGTGTGTGTGTGTGTGTGTGTGTGTGTGTGTCTGTGTGTGTGTGTGAGTGGGTTAGAGAGAGACAGATAGTGAGGGAGAGATTGACGTAGCGACATATATAAAATATCTCCAAAACTAAGGCTACATCATTAATTGGTATTCTATATAATGCAGATATATTTGTTTTAAGCATAAATTTATTAAATATGGCTAATTGGTTTTTATTTCTACTTCGCAATGCACACGCAAGAAATCAACTTGAACAAAGCCTGACTTTGAGGCCCTGATGCGTTTGAACTGCGTTAACTGCTCTCGCCTTGGGGGAGAGGGACAACAACATAGTGATAAGTGTAATGTTATGATATACATTGATCAAAAACGAAACCTTTTTCGTATGCCTACCACGAACCTTGTAGACAATGCACTGCATGACACTTCTCAACAAAACGTACCTATTTCACATAACGTTCCATTGTACCCAGCCGGGCAATGACACGAGAACGCGTCTACCTTGTCGGTGCAGATGCCATTGTGGATACACGGATTGCTAGCACACTGGTCCGTGTCTGAGCAGAGAGAAAACGGTTGGAATTGCATCAACATTTCCATGTGTGTGTGTGTGTGTGTGTGTGTGTGTGTGTGTGTGTGTGTGTGTGTGTGTGTGTGTGTGTGTGTGTGTGTGTTTGTGTGTGTGTGTGTGTGTGTGTGTGTGTGTGTGTGTGTGTGTGTGTGTGTGTGTGTGTGTGTGTGTGTGTGTGTGTGTGTGTGTGGTGTGTGTGTGTGCGTGTGCGTGCGTGTGTCTGTGTGTGTGAGTGGGTTAGAGAGAGGGAGATTCAGAGACAGATAGTGAGGGAGAGATTGATGTAGCGACATATATACAGAGTCTACACAATATAGAGGTAAACTGAACACGCTCTTCATTGGAAACATTGAGAAAGCTGATCAATGGCATGCTGTCATTAGATGCAATGAGACACGTGTGAAGGTGAAATTAGACAAAGAAGAAGGAATCAATGTCATGCCGTTGGGAACATTCAGAAAAATCACACCAAGACCGCAGATAAAGCCGTCAAACACTGTGCTCAGAGCGTATATAGGTCAACGGGTGACACATATCGGGAAAGGGACCGCAGATAAAGCCGTCAAACACTGTGCTCAGAGCGTATGGAGGTCAACGGGTGACACATATCGGGAATTTTCAGCTCGAGTATTCAGTGAATAGCCGCAACAAGCAATATGAGTTTTACATAGTCAACTCGGAATCACCACCGATCTTTGGACTCTCAATGTTTGGAAATCATGGATTGGTCACAAGAGGGGTGAAAGGCGGAGAAGCAGTCACAACAGAAAGTATCAACAGTACATACAAAGATGTGTGTAATGGGCTAGGCTGTTTCGAATAACCATATCACACTGTAGTCGAACAAGACTCAATGCCAGTGAAAGAACCACCTCGAAGAGTTCCATTTGGACAATAGGACATACTGAAACCCAAACCTGATCTGATGGAGAAATAGAAGGTCGTACAGAAGGCCAACAAACCCACAGACTGAGTACACAATCTCGTGATTGTGGAGAAGAAAGACGGATCCTTGAGACTCTGTCTCGACCCTAGAGAGTTGAACAAAGCTTTAAAGCGGTAGAACTTCCAGATACCTACCGTGGAAGATGTAACCTGTCGTCTAAGTGGCAAGAAGGTGTTCACGGTGATCGAATTGAAGGATGCATTCTGGCAAGTTCCTCTTTCTGAAGAGAGTGCCTCTCTCACTACCTTCAACACATCATTTGGAAGATATTTCTTCAAGCGAATGCCCTTTGGACTTTG
The DNA here is from genome assembly GCA_025642075.2 of Ridgeia piscesae. Taxonomy (NCBI): domain Eukaryota; kingdom Metazoa; phylum Annelida; class Polychaeta; order Sabellida; family Siboglinidae; genus Ridgeia; species Ridgeia piscesae. The sequence goes on from JAODUO010000149.1 coordinate 65,768, forward strand.
CTCAGCGTCAGAAGTGCTCCGAAGAGAGTGTACCAAACATTTGGTGACATTTATGATGTGCACGTGATTGCAGACGACATAGTCATAGCGTCCAACAGCGAAGAAGGAGCTGATCGCATACTCATCAAGTTGTCCAAGCGAGCCCAGAAGAAGAACGTGAAGTTCAACATCGCGAAATTGCAGCTGAAGAAATCGGAGGTGGGCTACATGGGCAACATAATAGGTTCCAATGGAGTGAAGCCAGACTCATCCAAAGTCGAAGCAATCGTCAATATACGAGAACCAGAGTGCAAGAAAGACATTCAGCGTCTGATAGGAATGCTGAACTACTTGTCACAGTACACACCATATATGTATATTGTAACAGTTCCAGTGAGAAGCCTACTGAAACAGACGTACCATTCGTGTGGAACACAGAACATGAACACGCTTTCAACAAAGTCAAGGAGATTCTTTCCACACACCTGGTCTCCGCCTGTTCGTTCCGAACATGAAAGTCCAAATACAGTGTGATGTTTCTGAGACTGGCATGGGTGCCTATCTGCTGCTAGAAGGACAACCAATAGCCTACTACTCGAAGGCACTAACCCCATCAGAGATGAACTGGTTTCCGATCGAGAAGGAATGTCTCGCTGTAGTGTGTGCCGGCAGAGAAATGTCAGCAATATCTCTATGGGCGACAGGTAGAAGTGAGGTACGACCACAAGCCGTTGGAAATGAACACTAGAAAATCTATCCACAAAGCGTCACCACGGATCCAAGCCATGCTGCTAAGACTCATTATGTGAAATATCAGCCTGGTCCAACGATGTACATAGCTGACACTCTGTCGAGAGCGTACATGGACAGCGAATATGAAAGTGATGACGTCGAAGTTGACACAAACATGAGAATTCACAGCTTGGTAACGAACTTACCAATGTCCAACCAGCGAAAGCAGAAAGTACAATGAGCTACTGCGGAAGATGAGATATTGGTAAAGGTAAGCTAGATAATAGCGGGAAGATGGCCGTGACATCGAAGGAACTGTGGTCCACTGATTCGGCAATACTGGCCAATCAGAGACGACTGCATGTTATTCAAGGAGTTGTGCATGCGGGAGAACGTGTCGTCATACCTAACAGTATGATAACTGAAATGCTGCAAAAGCTCCATGAAAGTCATCTCGGAATGGAGAAATGTCGTGCCCGAGCGAGGTCCGTCATGTATTGCCTAGCAATGTCCAGTGACATCAACGAGATGAAAGCAAAATTCTCGACCTGTTTGAAGTACAGGAGGGAGAATCAGAGTGAACCGTTAACTCCACATGAAGTGCCACTGCTATCATGGCAGAAGCTTGGAGCAGACATCTTTGAGTTCGGATGAAGTACGTACCTCTTAATAGTGGACTACTTCTCCAAGTATCCGGACGTTTGTCTCTTACAAGGAAAGTCAGCCAGTGCGGCGATCAGCCATTTCAAGACAGTGTTTGCTAGACACGGACTGCCAGAAATTCTGGTCGCAGACAACATGCCGTTTGACAGTAGCGAAATGAGAAAGTTTGCTGCTGAATATGGTTTTGCCATCAACACGTCCAGTCCGGAACACGCAACGGACGATTATGAAAAGCAGTACAGGAAATGGAGTCGACGCCGAGTTCAACGAAATCACCTGCATTTCTGATTTCAAAATGTTGACGCTTGCCAGTGAAACTTCCATATACGCGCGAACTGCGAAAATAGATTGTCATTATT
>JAODUO010000149.1:70000-130000 GCA_025642075.2 Ridgeia piscesae
CAGGCGCAGGCGCAGGCGCAGGCGCAGGCGCAGGCGCAGGCGCAGGCGCAGGCGCAGGCGCAGGCAGAGGCAGAGGCAGAGGCAGAGGCAGAGGCAGAGGCAGAGGCAGAGGCAGAGACAGAGACAGAGACAGAGACAGAGACAGAGACAGAGACAGAGACAGAGACAGATACAGAGAGTGTGTGTGTGTGGTGTGTGTGTGTGTGTGTGTGTGTGTGTGTGTGTGTGTGTGTGTGTGTGTGTGTGTGGTGGTGTGTGGTGTGTGTGTGTGTGTGTGTGTGTGTGTGTGTGTGTGTGTGTGTGTGTGTGTCTGTGTGTGTGAGTGGGTTAGAGAGAGGGAGATTCAGAGACATATAGTGAGGGAGAGATTGACGTAGCGACATATATACAGAGTCTACACAATATAGAGGTAAATTGGACACGCTCTTCATTGGAAACATTGAGAAAGCTGATCAATGGCATGCTGTCATTAGATGCAATGAGACACGTGTGAAGGTGAAATTAGACAAAGAAGCAGCAATCAATGTCATGCCGTTGGGAACATTCAGAAAAATCACACCAAGACCGCAGATAAAGCCGTCAAAAACTGTGCTCAGAGCGTATATATGTCAACAGGTGACACATATCGGGAATTGTCAGCTCGAGTATTCAGTGAATAGCCCCAACAAGCAATGTGAGTTTTACATAGTCAACTCGGAATCACCGCCGATCTTTGGACTTTCAATGCACTAGGCTATTTCGGAGAACAATATCACATTGTAGTCGAACAAGACTCAGTGCCAGTGAAAGAACCACCACGTAGGGATCCATTTGGGCTACAGGACAGACTGAAACTCAAACTTGATCTGATGGAGAAATAGAAGGTCATACAGAAGGCCAACAAACCCAAAGACTGGGTACACAATCTCGTGATTGTAGAGAAGAAAGACCGATCCTTGAGACTGTCTCGACCCAAGAGAATTGAACAAATCTATAAAGCGAGAGAACTTCCAGATACCTACCGTGGAAGATGTAACCTATCGTCTAAGTGGCAAGAAGGTGTTCACGGTGATCGACCTGAAGGATGCATTCTGGCAAGTTCCTCTTTCCGAAGAGAGTGCCTCTGTCACTACCTTCAACACAACATTTGGAAGATATTTATTCAAGCGAATGCCCTTTCGACTTTGCTCAGCGTCAGAAGTCCTCATTTGGTGACATTTATGATGTGCACGTGATTGCAGACGACACTTCGCTAATGCAGAAGATGAGATCTTGTAAAGGTAAGCTAGACAATAGTTGGAGGATGGCCGAGACATCGTAGGGACTGTCATCCACTTATTCGGCAGTACTGGCTAATCAGAGACGAACTGCATGTTATTCAAGCAGTTGTGTATGCGGGTGAACGTGTCGTCATACCCAACAGTATGAGAACTGAAATGATGCAAAAGCTCCATGAAAGTCATCTCGGAATGGAGAAATGTCGTGCCTGAGCGAGGTACCTCGTGTATATGCCAGCAATGTTCAATGACATCAACGAGATGATAGCAAAATGCTCAACATGTTTGAAGTACAGGAGGGAGAATCAGCGTGAACCGTTAACTCCACATGAAGTGCCACTGCTACCATGGCTGAAGCTTGGAGCAGACATCTTTGAATACGGAGGAAGTACGTATCACTTAATAGTGGACTACACCAAGTATCCGGAGGTGTGTCCCTTACAAGGAAAGTCAGCCAGTGCGGTGATCAGCCATTTCAGGACAGCGTTTGCGAGACACGGAGTGCCAGGAATTCTGGTACAACATGCCGTTTGATAGTTGCGAAATGAGAAAGTTTGCTGCTGAATATGGTTTTGCCATCAACACGTCCAGTCCGGAACACGCATCGTCCAACGGACAGAGCGAGCGCATGATCGGAACGGTCAAACAACTTATGCGAAAGGCAAATGAGGATAGCCGAGATCCTCACTTAGCTCTATTGGCTTACCGAGACACACCACTAGCGGGTAATCCATATTCGCCAGCACATCTACTGATGAGCCGGAAGTTGCGCGACAATCTACAAACAACTGAGTCATTGCTCAAGCCTAGAGTTGCAGAACACGTTTTCGCCAGACTGAAAGAATGACAAGGGAAGGCGAAACATACTTTGAGAGAGGGACAAAGAAATTGTCTAAACTCGATCGAGGTGACACCGTAGGAATCAAGTCTGGTAGGACGTTGTCACCGGCGACTGTGACAGCGGTGCAGACATCACCACGATCCTACATGGTGACAACTGCGAGTGGTCGGGTGTATCGTCGCAACCGAAAGTTGCTACACAAGTCATCTGAGCCGCCACCTCTCACCGTGATGGAAGATGCAAGTGACGATCAAACTGACGAACACCACCGCCGCATCCAGAAGTTGTGCAACCAGGACTGTCAGCTGAGAGTGAGACTGCTGACTCACCAAACAATGATAGGTCCCAAGAAACAATGCCTGTACAAATGTCGTGCCGACAGAAACGACTACCAGGTTGATTGGCAGACTATGAACATGCTGAGAGAGTGAAGTGAACATTTCGCGAGAACGCTACACAAATTGTGAACATTGACAGTGGACTGTCATTGCTACTTAATTACTGTATTTGCAATGAAGGTTCGTGAAAGACAGAGAATTATGAACGTTGATCATAGACTGCTATTTACCACTCAATTGTTGTGTGTTGAAATATAGCGTCGCGTCTCAAGTCTTGGTAGATGATGCATAAAATCTCGCAAATGTTTGCTAATGAAAACCGACTAGCTACAATCAACAGTTACAGTGTCTTAGAGGCAATGTAATTGTCCAGTTGGTACGTTACGCTACGTTGGATAAGTCTTAGTTAATTCCGGCGAAGTGTTTCTTTTTAAATGTATGATTCGCTAGGAAAAAGGGGGATGTTACAGATTATGCATTTAACTGTTTAGTTTGACATGCTTGGCGCACCATTACCTAACGTTGTAATAATCAGCCAATAAGGTAAAGATCCGGATTTGCCCCTTAGCGTTGTAGCACATGGCTGTGTCAAGTCGTTGAGTATAACATGTATTGAGCTCATGTTTTTATTACGGGTTGTTCTTGTCTGATTGATAGACAACAGTGATCATGTTTTATTTAAATCTATCCCTATATTGCAATTTTACGCAAACGTTCGGTACTTTGACAAGTATTTACCCTGGCCATCTTAATGTATGTATTGATATATATATATATATATATATATATATATATATATATATATATATATATATATATATATATATATGATAAATATATAAATGTGGTGGCGTTATTCCAGCCATGAAAATTATTAGCCAAACTTATCCTGATGAACGTGATAGTTTTAAAGTGGTGATTATTTTATCCAGGTTCCCAAGACGCAGACCGTAAATGTATCTTCACTTAATTGTACGTGATATGTGTATAAAAACGGCTTATAAAACACCCTGGCAGGACAAGCTAGTTTGAAATAGTCAACAGCAGGGAGGGTGGATTTACCCCACATGACTGAATGAATGATTTTATACTGTTTGATTTTCAGCTGTTAAATTCAAACCGCTTCTTCTAGCTTCCTTTTATGCAGAGTACGTAATTTATGACCAAAAGGTATAAGTTACAAACACATCGTAAGACTGAAATAGGAATATTACTGTCCCTTTAGTGTTTAAACAAAACAAATTACCAGGGGATGGAATTACCCCAATTGCGACAGTTACATTTATCGTTATAACTGGCGGATTTTATAAATAACCACCACAAAAACCTTAATTACAATAACCGTAATTTTTCTTACATTATTTGACGAATAAATCCAAACAGAAAATTGTGATTATGGAATTATTCTTGGAATTCGTACTCTATTTTACGAATGGGTATGGGTGGAGGGCGCCCTATGTGTTCACTTACCTTCACGCATACACCTACTTTCGTCCTTTGAGCCAGGGCATATCATACACAGCAACCCCGCCTCGCAGAACCTCCCTGTCATACCTCTACGACCACAAGTGCCGTTTATCTTCACGTCCAGCGTTGCTAAAATGAGGATTTCATACACTATATATACTTATATATTAAATAATATATTATAATATAATATATATATATATATATATATATATATATATATATATATATATATATATATATATATATATATATATATATACAACGTGACGTATTGAAATATGTGAGTAAAATGAAATGTATACAGTATATATGTATATATATATATATATATATATATATATATATATATATATATATATGAAATATTAATGTAAGTATATATATATATATATATATATATATATATATATATACACTACTTCTTAGTATTGCATTTTACTCACATATTTCAATACGTCATGTTGTCAACTTAGCTATATAATTGTTTGCATTTTGTACAATCCAGCTGAAAAGTTGCACTTATTATTGAAGTTGCACTTATTACGAAAGGTTGGTTTTAATAGAACAATTGAATGTTATCTTCACACTCATTCGCGTTGATTACATCACGGTTTGGCCGCGTTTGGCGCAGAAACATTACTGAGGATGGCTAAAATAAATGAAAATGCAATACATCACGTACACAGCGATAACCATTTCTGAAGCTGTAGAGTAAGTTTCCCGTATTTTAGAGATATACCACTCATCGTCCCTATCAATACCACTTACCGTCTTTATCAATACACTTGCCGTCTTTAATCAATACACTTACCGTCCTTATCAATACCACTTACCGTCCTTATCAATACCACTTACCGTCCTTATCAATACCACTTACCGTCCTTATCAATACCACTTACCGACCTTATCAATACCACTTACCGTCGTTATCAATACACTTACCGTCTTTATCAGTACACTTACCGTCCTTATCAATACCACTTACCGTCCTTATCAATACCACTTACCGTCCTTAACAATACCACTTACCGTCGTTATCAATACACTTACCGTCTTTATCAGTACACTTACCGTCCTTATCAATACCACTTACCGTCCTTATCAATACCACTTACCGTCCTTAACAATACCACTTACCGTCGTTATCAATACACTTACCGTCTTTATCAGTACACTTACCGTCCTTATCAATACCACTTACCGTCCTTATCAATACCACATACCGTCCTTTCTAATGCACCTGGTGAGCGTGCTCCCGAACGTAATTGTAATCGTGACATTTTTCTCTTCGCTTTGACACCCACACGTGTTGTTCATGCATTCCACTGTCGAATCACAGTCCACTGTACTCTCACATGACTCACCATAACGTCCTGAAACCCACACAGGTGTCATTACGATATTATGTAAGTATATAGTTCTCAAACAGATTTCCCCCAAAACTATTTCTGATTCCATTCAGTCCATAAGAACTAACAGAAACTGTTTAGAAACGTCCGTCATACTACTTGATAGGATCGACAAACTTCATTATTTGGTTTCCTAGTTACAGCGAGAGCTCATTGACGCTCATGCTTCAACTGCAGATTTTTCATCGTGTCGCCTTGGTGACAGTTGGTGTGTAAGATATTAGAGAATATGAACTCAAAATAGAGGTGAGTGATAGATCACACAAGCAGGCATGCATGCAATGCGGGCGGGCGGGCGGGCGGGCGGGCGGGCGGGCGGGCAGTCAGGCAGGCAGGCAGGCAGGCAGGCATGCATGCAGGCAGGCAGGCAGGCAGGCAGGCAGGCAGGCAGGCACAGGCAGGCAGGCAGGCAGGCAGACAGGCATGCAGGCATGCAGGCAGGCAGGCAGGCATGCACGCATGCAGGCATGCATGCAGGCAGGCAGGCAGGCAGGCAGGCAAGCAGGCAGGCAGGCAGGCAGGCAGGCAGGCAGGCAGGCAGGCAGGCAGGCAGGCAGGCAGGCAGGCAGGCAGGCAGGCAGGCAGGCAGGCAGGCAGGCATGGTTTGAATGGTTTTACATATAAGTAACGAGGTACACATATACGCTTACTCTTATTTGTTGATCACTCAACATGACAATTAAAATAATGTTGTAATGTACAAACAGGTATACACTAGTCTTCATGTTCGGTTAACAACGTAAGTGTTGCTCTTGCAAACCTCTGCAATGTCTTCAAATGGTATTTCCATCGTGACAAGCGTAATGTTGTGGAATGATAAGTTCAGACAGTTACGCTGTTGAAAAGTGTGTCCATGTGCTAGCCTAGTCGCAGGGAGACGTCAAAAGTTATTTATTATAATCAACTATCAGGGTTTAGAATTCGCATTCGCCACCTACGCTCCGGTGCCCGCGTACTGGGATCAGCGTTCATGTTTGAAACAGGTATACATACGTACGATGACATTGTTGTTCGTCTTCAGATGTACGATTGCCGACATAGCACGTACATACATTGTTAAGACACCCTGAATGGGCTACACAGTAGGTACTTGTGTCATTGCAAGGTTCCCCGATCTTCTTCACTGCAAATAAATCATTGTGTATAAAAGCCCGTTCACTGAACCTGCTAACAGCGATTACATGTTCATACAACGGCTAGTCCTCGAACTTTTTGCCAAATTAAATATGTTAGACAACAAGTTTAGTTTCTGTTGTTGAGAAGGTGTCAACAGCAGTGTCAACGGTGGTCTTAAACACAGGTGAAATTGGATATTTGGAAGGTGCTTTTTATCCATACAGAGCAGTCTTTCGTGGTTTTTATTTTGTTTTGCTGAAACAGCCAAGAAAGGTGACATGAAACGTATGGGTGAATAAGAATACCACAGTATAGGTTTGTAATCAAATTGTATTTGCCATAATGCATAATACATATCAATTTAGAAATACATCTTACGCCCAAGCTATATTCAGACACCTGCTGCACTACCATCGACAGGGAGACAGTTGGATAAGAAGAATATGTAGATAAAGCGAGAGGACAGAAGAAGGAATGTAGAAAGGATATTGGAACGAAAAGACACCTAAAGAGGAAAGTAGTTGAAAGCAGAATGATACGGGTAGAGCATGTAAGAAAAACAGATGAGGTTGGTAGACGAATACGGGGAAGACCAAAGCTCAGATGAGAAGAGACGTCTGACGCGGGGTGGCCAGAACAGCCACGAATGGGTGACCTTCGCAGAATAGTTTATACCAACTTAGTCTTTAGAAAGACTGTTTTTTATTGTTTACAGCATCTGCAGCACACTTTATATTATAAACAACTTATTACCTATGCTACCATGAACAATACGTTTAGTCTGTACTGGTACCGTTCCCTAGCGGACACTTTGGACACTACCTATATAAACAAACTAGGGTTTCCTACTAAAATGCTTGCTTATTTGTAATAACACTGGCACCTAATCAAAGAATTATCTTATGTATGTAGCTGTTATGCTTATTACTTTATCTGTTATATATTATGCAATAAATAGCTCAACATGGAGACATAACTTTTTTTATTGAATTGAACTTTATTTCGGTCACAACATACAAACAATTGCACAAGCATACACATGAGTATAAAATGTTACCGTGGAGATCCTCTAGAAACCCCTGAGGGCTTATACCGAGGACCACCAGAACATAATACTGTTATGGACATATTCGTTATTGTAAAAGTAAACGAAATATATAAAACAAATATAAATATCATCATCAGTATCATGAATGATGCTAAATAATTAAATAAGTCTAAAAAAAAAAATAAAATAAATAATAATAGAATACTATAACTACAGTACACATACCTGCACACATACACATACATGCAATATCAAGTTAATTTCTAGTAAACTTAAACAGTACTTATAATAGATCTGTTTCAGAGTTAAAATGTACAATTTTAGTGTACACCTACTGTTTTATAGAAGTAATGGCCTAAATTCACATATTCTAATTATTCTAATCAGCAGAATCATATGTGAAGTTTGTGAACCCAAAAAGTATTCCTAATAAAATATTATTAGGAGTAAATTACAATAACAATGAAAATAGTATAACATTACCTACCACTAGAACACTACTACTACTAATATTACTACTATCACATCATCAGTATCATGAATGATGCTAAATACTTAAATAAGTCAAAAAATTGAAAAATACTGATAAATAATAAAAGAATACTATAACTATGGTACATAATCCTTATAAATGCCTAAATTAACTACGGTTCAAAATCCTTATAAATGCCTAAGTTAACTATGGTATAATCATTCATATAAATGCCTAAGTTACATATCCCATCAGTAATAACTCCTTTAGCTTACTTTTAAATTGTTTTATTGTTCTACGCTTTCTTAGCTGTTGAGGTAGTGTATTTTAGAAGACTGGACCAGAATAATTTATTGTAAACTTTCTGTTGTTTGTTCTTATGTTTTGAATGTAATTATGTTACAATTTCTAAGATTGTGGTCATGAACGTTTTCTGTTCGCTTAAGCATAGAAGTTATCTGGGAGTTGACCATTAATGGATTTATACATAAAAATCCTCTAATTGATGTTTATATAGATCACTTAACTTTAACAGTTTTAATTTTGAAAATAAAGGGTTTGACCCCGTGATGTATATTGTGATTTCGTAATTATCCTTATTGCTCTCTTCTGTAGTATCTTAATTTTTTAATGAATTGTGTATGTATTTGACCACAACAGGACACAATATTGCAGATGAGATAATATTAATGAATAGTATAAAGTCTTCATGGTGTACAATGGGAGGAAATATTTTAATGTATTAAGTATTCCTACATTTCGTGCAATTTGTTTGGATAAATTATTAATATGGATTGTCCAGCTCAAATGTTCATCTATGTATATTCCTAGAAATTTTGGAAACTTGACTTTTTTTTAAACATTTAATGTTAGTTTGTTAGTATTAAACCATATTTTGTAGTTCAATATTAACTTCTTCTATGTGAGTGTGGAAATGTGTGTGTGTGCATGGAACAAACTAGTATCATCTGCAAACAGTATTGGCTTAAGAATGCTTGACACATTTACAATATCATTTATATATATGATAAAAAGTAATGGGCCTGGTATGGATCCATGGGGAACGCCACAAGTTATCTTCATATAGTCCGATTCTGTGTTATTATACAACACATATTGTGCTCTATCGCTAAGGTAACATTTAAAACATTCACACGCTATGCCTCTTATACCATAGCACTGAAGTTTTTTTAATAAGATGTTATGATCTATTGTGTCAAAAGCCTTACTAAGATCAAGAAGTATGCCTATATTATGATTTTTGTGATCAATATTACTTGATATTTTATCTACCAAGTCAATCATTGCCATATAAGTAGAGTAATGTTCCCTAAATCCATATTGTTTATTTGATAGTATGTTATATTCAGCTACGACATTATTAATCCCATTGTACATTAGGCGCTCTAGTATTTTTGATAGGCATGGAAGAATCGAAATACGTCTGTAATTTGTAAACAGTTCAGGGTTTTCACTTTTGCATAACGGAATAACTTTAGCAATCTTCAACTTTCTTGGAACAATACCCATAGTAAATGAACTATTGAAGATGTGAGCTAGGTGATTTGCAATTTGGAGAATAACATGTTGAATAATGTTTGTGTCAATGTTGTCATAACCTCCAGACTTTTTGGAATTGTTACTATGCACTATGTTAATTATTTCAGTGGGACAAGTTGGTGTACAGAAAAAGTTAGCTGGATTGTTATTTATATAATGTGTAGGGTCATGTACTGTTTGAATTAGTTTTTGCATTAAGACTGGCCTATATTTGTAAAGTGTTTATTGAATTCATTCACTATTACGTTTTCATCTGTACAACAGTTTCTTTCTGTTGTTATAAATGTATTGTACACTGCAGACTTTTTAGTGCATTTTAGAACTTCATTAATGGTATTCCATGTTTTTGGCAGTCATTTTTATATAGATCAAATATTTTTTTAAATTACGACTTTTTGGAAGTTCTTATTACACGTGTCAGTTTATTTTTGAATCTTTTATAAATATGTTCATTTTCAATTGTTGGATTACATTTATATTATTTGTATAGGTGGTTTTTTCCTTTGTGGATGTTAAAATACCTTTAGTGAGCCAATCATTAGTGTGCGGTCTTATTTTGATTTTTTTCTCCATCGTAGGCATTCATTAATATGGGAATTTAGTATTCCAATGAATGTATCATACGAAGAGTTAGCGTTTGTGTCATTACATACCTTTTCCCAGTTTGCATTTTTTTATTTTGCATTTAATTTAGAAATGTTATTAACACTGCTTGCACGTTTGAATATATATTTATTTTTAGGTAATTTGTTAAGCCTATAATTATTATAGAAATTAAATATTGGGAAGTGATCTGATATATCATCATATAGAATGCCCGAGTTAATGGGATATTCATGAATGTTAGTTATGATATTGTCTATGAGAGCTGCTGATTGTTGAGCGATTCTGGTTGGTTTGCTAATTGTTGGATAGAACATATTTGCAAACATATTATGTACAAAGTCTGCTGTTAAGTTATTAGTGACATTCGTTAATAGGTAAATATTAAAGTCAGCCATGAGTATGCATTTCTTTCTTTCATTCGAGATAGTTCTTAGTAGATCATTAAAATGTACATTAAAATTGTTTATGTTTGTCAGGAGGTCTGTAAATGGTTCCAATAATAACACATACATTATTAATTTCAATTTCTATAAATATTGATTCAAATGAAAAAAAATCAGAGTTTATACTTAAATCATTTCTTTTCTTAACTCACCTGCCTTACACTTTCCTTCCGTCTGCTGGTAACCTTTATTGCACTCGCACAAGCCCTTGTCACACTGCGTAATAGCAATACCTGTGTGGCAATAGCCATGGTCGAAGTCACAGTCCGAGGTAGCTGTGCATAGTTCTCCATGTTTTGCTCCTGTAGCGAATGCGGATTCGACAAAGGGTGGAAATGCAGACGTAATATTATTTAGTTATTTAGTTATTTAGTTATTTAGTTAGTTAGTTAGTTAGTTAGTTAGTTAGTTAGTTAGTTATTAGTTAGTTAATTATCGGTGGTCGGTCTCGTGTCGGTCGGTCGGTCGGTCGGTCGGTCGGTCGGTCGGTCGGTCGTGGTCGGTGGTCGGTCGGTCGGTCGGTCGGTCGGTCGGTCGGTCGGTCGGTCGGTCGGTCGGTCGGTCGGTCGGTCGGTCGGTCGGTCGGTCGGTCCGGTCGGTCGGTCGGTCGGTCGGTCGGTCGGTCGGTCGGTCGGTCGGTCGGTCGGTCGGTCGGTCGGTCGGTCGGTCGGTCGGTCGGTCGGTCGGTCGGTCGGTCGGTCGGTCTCGGTCGGTCGGTCGGTCGGTCGGTCGGTCGGTCGGTCGGTCGGTCGGTCGGTCGGTCGGTCGGTCGGTCGGTCGGTCGGTCGGTCGGTCGGTCGGTCGGTCGGTCGGTCGGTCGGTCGGTTCGGTCGGTCGGTCGGTCGGTCGGTCGGTCGGTCGGTCGGTCGGTCGGTCGGTCGGTCGGTCGGTCGGTCGGTCGGTCGGTGGTCGGTCGGTCGGTCGGTCGTGTCGGTCGGTCGGTCGGTCGGTCGGTCGGTCGGTCGGTGGTCGGTCGGTCGGTCGGTCGGTCGGTCGGTCGGTCGGTCGGTCGGTCGGTCGTCTGGTGCGTGGTCGTGGTGGCTCTTCTCTGGTTTGCTGGTTCTCTGGTTCTCGGCTCTTCCTTTGTGCTGGCGTGGCTGGCTGTCTGCTGTCTGTTGGCTGGCTGCTGTTGCTTTCTGTCTGTATTGTGTGTGGCTGTGCTGTTGTGCTTTTTGTTTGTTTGTGTTGTGCTGTGTGTGTTCTTTCTTTTTTCTTGCTTCTTTTTTTTTTTTTCTTTTTTTTTTTCTTTTCTTCTTTCATTCACTTCTATATTTTCTTTTTTTTCTTTTTTTTTTCTTCTTTTTTCTTCTTTTCTTTTTTTTTATTCTTCTTTTCTTTTTCTTTTCTTCTTCTTCTTCTTTTCTTTTCTTCTTCTTCTTCTTCTTTCTTTCTTCTACTCTTCTTTCTTTTTTCTCTTCTTTTTTCTTCTTCTTCTTCTTCTTCTTCTTCTTCTTCTTCTTCTTTTCTTTCTTCTTCTTGCTTTCTTCTTCTTCTCTGTGCTTCTTGCTGTGCTGTGCTGGCTGCTGGTGCTGCTGCTGCTGGTGCTGCTGCTGCTGCTGCTGCTGCTGGCTGCTGGCTGTGCTGCTGCTGCTGCTGGCTGCTGGCTGGCTGGCTGGTGCTGCTGGCCTGGTCTCTGGTCTGCTCGGCTGGTGGTCTCTGTTCTTCGGCTTCTGGCTGGCTGGCTGGCTGGCTGGCTGGCTGGCTGGCTGGCTGGTGCTATTGGAGATATTATTGCTAGTGGTGGCGGTGATACTATGTTGTGATGGTGGTGGTGGTGGTGATGTTTCATTATATTATATATTACTTCTTTATCCAATGGTAATATTGCATAATTTCTATCAATGTTGTTCACTTACCGAAAGCAAAGCAGCAACAAAATAGGATACCTAATAAAGCATACATTTTCGTTAAATTACTCAACGTAAAGTTTACCTAATCGCTGAGCAAGCTTATACATAACTGAAGTATGACGTCACAATTTTGCGCTAGTTGTTACCACCATATTCTGTATGATGCCGTCTCACGAGTTTGAAAATCCAGCATACCATTCTGGTCCTGGATTATAATATATATATATAAAGTATTCTCGAAGAAAATTACATCGTACGTAAGAATTTGCGTAAAATGGCGGACTCTTACTTAAGTTCGTATTCTCGAAAGCGTTAAGAATTTTCGCAACTAAGAATTTCGTATCTTACGTACGGAAATCTCGCGAGGTTTTGTTTGCGTTGCAACGGGCACGATCACTGATTTTTTTTGATGTTTTGCCGTTTTAGTTCTGCTCACATGTGCTGGCAGTGAACGAAAAAAGGATGGATAATTATCGAAGGAAAACTGGTGATTAGTCAGTGTAGATGCGATACATAACTCAATGAAGCTGAGCCAGTGAGAACTATGTATGCCCGTAAACTAACGGGCTTAACACAAGCGAAGCATTTGATCGGAAAATAAATAAACAGACCGCAAGCAAGGACACACTGACCTATGTGGGAATACCTGATCAACTGGTTTATCGCCGCGGCCTCGATCTGCGGATCGCATGCCTGATATGACTACCACCACTGGCGGAGATTGGTCAAAATACCGTACCTTGCGCAGAGTTGTGTTGCTTTGTTTTCTAAGGGCTATGTGCGTTTGTTTTGATGACCTCGTTCACATCTTCCTCTGCAGCCACGCAGTTTTATTTTGTGAATCGGCAACTGATAAGTTTGTGAATTTTGCATGCGGAAATTATTGCCATTTTTTACCAAGAAAGTGGAATAAAACCATCAATGATCACATTGAATGTATGCAAAATTATTTGTGGAACCTATAATATATTTTTGTTAAGTCTATTTACGATGTGTGTGCTGAATGTTTTTTCGCGCACAAAAGTACACATAACCTCTGGAAAGGCCCCATGTAAACGGATTGTTTGGTGAAAATAACTTGACTTTATACTGTTATTTTTTACTTTGCTACAAAATACTGGGGATTATCGATAGTGTTAAAGTCCTGAGAATTGATATTTACTAAGGTAAGTGATAATTATAGTTTGGATACATCGATGATTGATGGTTTTGATGCATGCATTTGAGGCTGGTTTGATGAGTGGAGGTCACGTGACCACATTCCAGCAATCTGATTCGGCAATACCGTTGTTTACAAATAGTGACACTACATGCTAGTGTTGATTTTGCCATACTTTTTGCCATAGGCATTTTTGTCAATATATTTCAGAATCAGGACAGGAACACTGTCCGTTTTTTCCCAGTTTTAGTTCTAAAGATTTCTTTTCCCCAGACCATAGGTTGGGGATCTATATTGGCTGCCTTACATGAACATTAAATATGTACACTAATACAGTAAGTACTATAATATGATGATATCTAATTTACATTATGTATGGCAATATAATATAATGATGACAATATGATAATAAATAAAATACACATTAAATGTATTTAAAAAATTGTTTTAATAAACAGTTGATTAGGTTATAATTAGTTATAGATTATTCATGGTATAAAATATTTTGGTTGTCTCCAGAAATTCATGAAGAAATATAAAAAATACATTGTGTCATCATCCAAGCCTGGAGTTGCCCATCAATATTTGATTGATAACTTTAGTCTGGTACCAGAGGGACATGTTAAGAAAGGACACATTATTTTCCTCTACTTAGAAAATGATAAGTCTGCTGCAAACACGATATAATCATAGATGAATTACATTTAAACTGGCTTATTCTTATTTCTAATTTCCTAGGCTTTCCAACGGTATAAACATTTTGAAAATCAAACAAGAATTAAGAAAGTTATGGCATGAAACCACCAGAAAACTAAGAAACAAGTTACATCAGATCTGCTAACTGTTTTCCATTAAGACAAAGGCCAAAAAACGAGCCTAATTTCTGAGGTATAGAAAACCATAACTTGTTTAATACCTGCCACCTAAAGGTGATCTTGGTACCATTTGAAAGGTATGTTCAAGCCCTTTTCAATTATACCAATTAAGTTGGGAAGGGTTAACTTCTTTTTTTGTCACATAGCATTGTATGTGTTCGGAATTTCATTCTGCATCACTTCCGGTAAAAAGAAGTTGACTTGAAGTTGATTTTTTTAAATATAAATTTAATGCTGCTGAGTCAACGTAAATAAGCCGATGTCACAGGGCGTGAGTGATTAGAGCATCACAGACTGAGATGCATCAGGACCACAGAGGCGATGTCTAGAGTGTGCATTGCGAAGTCGGAATATAGAAAATAATTAGCAGTATTATATCAATTTAAACTAAAAACAAATAAATCTGCATTATACAGAATACAAATTAATGCTGTAGCCTTAGGTTTGGGGACATATCCGCAAATCACAAGACACTGGCTGTGCGGTCTTGGTGTTCTGTGATGCTCTAATCGCTCACACCCTGTGATATCAGCTTATTTAAATTGACTTGACAGCATTAAACACAATAAAGAATTAATATCTGACTTCTCTATACCGGAAGTGATGTAGACTGACATACCGAACACACACGTCGAAAAAAGGTGGTAACAACATTTTGAAAAGGTCCTAATAATGTTATTTTATGCAACGCATTTTTATTTTATTTTGTGATATATTCAACGTCGACAAGCGGTGCAATATTAGGCCACAAAGTCACTTACATTTCTGCAACATGGTACATAGCACTTGGTGTATTTTGGTCAATATTCTAAAGTTGCTCAGAATAAGTTAGTAAGCACCTCATACAATTGACTGATACTCGGCTGGCAAACAGAATGCTGAGTTGACACGGACAGTCAATGGAATGTCAAGGTTTACAGTTGCATTGATTACGAATTTGCTGCTACGGAGGACTAACTACGTTAGCATATATTGCCTACAGGTCAGTGTGAGTAAAGTTATACGATAAAACGTTCGTACGTATGTAATGTCTGTTATTATGCTAAGGCTCAGCGTCAAATCAACAAAATGCGAGATTTAAATAATAACACTAATCACTGTCACTGAGTCACTGCCTCAGTGTAATTTGTATCGCCAGGACTAGGACCTAGGTGTCGCAATGTTTGGAACAACCGTTCTAGGTACACAGGGACAATTAGAGACACAGGTGTGCGTCATGGGGTTTCAACATGACCTTGTAAATTGTGTTTTAGTATTTATTAATTTAACGCAAAATGTTCGCGCTAGAAACTGGGACACATTTAGAAATATGAACTGTGTCAGATGGTGTTTTAATGTATGAGACTAACTGTTTAACATATTGGTGAAGTATAAAGATTATCTCAAAGATCAGTAGTCCATATACACAGTACATATATGTTATAATGATATATAATTATTTTACACAATTAAAATACACTGTCACTGTAAATAATATAATTACATAAGTACTTTCATGTACAATTTCTATTGCATGCTATCAACTATAATATAGTCTGTATACTTACAGAACACAGCCTAGCATAATCTACCAAATAACCAAGATGACACACCCAGACTGAAAACTGGTAAGAATAACAGGTGAGTTACAATATGTTGTCATTGTCTGATGGTATGTGTACCTTGGCACATACCCATAATTTGACAGATCACCTAAACCACACCATCTTACTTATGTTTTAGTGCAGTACTGATATATAATCAAATGTCATAATGCCTTGTATAATGTACTGTTTTGTCAGCATGCTGCTTAAAACTCAGTTTACGTATTAATGATATAACACTAAAGAACACTGTTTCTTAGAAATCATTATTAAGGAGTGACCATTTAAAATGGGTTTCCACTTCTGAAAATTTTCTTTACCCAAAATGTAAGCATAAAAAGCTTATATATATATATATATATATATATATATATATATATATATATGTATGTATGTATGTTACACCTGTTTACAACTTGAATATACTTGAATATGCGTGCCATACGCAGTTTTCATATGGATGTAATGTATTTGCCTCTGAGCTTGATTGATGAAAATATGTTGCCTTATTCTTATGATTTAAATTACTCATAATGTTATACAGTTACCATCCGTGGAATAGGTAGTATCTATCTAGTCAAAGTATCGTCAATTATTATATGTATCTTAAAACATCACTACATTGTATGTGAAAACAATATGATTGTTTCCCAGCTATAATATAATAAAACAAAACTGACTGGTATGGCTTGTATTGATTAACAAGTGAAATATAAATTACTTATAATGTGTTATATAAATCACATAATATGTATATTTTCAGAGACACAATGGATGAGAATAACTGGTGCACCTTGCATTTTATTTAGTTCTACCAATAATGCGCAATGTGTGGTGCATCATGGGGTTGTGCAGCAATGACAGTAACATGTTATTACACCCACTTGGTTCTCCACTGCCTGCAATGCTATCTGTGGATGTGGCACATTTATTCCCAGTGCAATTATTTTGGAAATACACTGAAACCTGAACATAATATGAACACTATAAATACTACATGTATATTGAATTAGTGTGAATAGGAATACTATATTGATTTAGTGTGTCTATTCCTATCAGTGGTGTTTTTTCTTCTGATAACATAGAATTATTATAATATTATTAAGGCACAAGTCTCAGACAGGTGAATAAATTCAAATATTTAGGTGTCACCATCAGTGAAGAAGGCGGTTCAGAGGAAGCAGTAAGAACAACAGTCAATGCAGCGTGGGGCAAGTGGAGAGACCTATCTGGAGTCATCAGTGATAAGAAAATGCCAAGGAAACTAAAGATCAAGCTCTACATGACTGTCATCAGACAAGTACTTCTGTATAGAACAGAATGTTGGACAGTTAGAAAGAAGGAGGAACAGATTCTCGAGAAAACAGATGAGGATGTTGCAAAGAATTAAAGGAGTAAAGAGAAAGTAAGAGAAAGGAGACTACGCTGGGATGGACACATGCAGAGAATGGAAGAAAACGACGAAGTGAGAGCAGTTGTTGACATGAGAGTGCCAGGAAAAGACCAAGGGGGAGACCAAGAGGAAGATGGATGGAGTGTGTCCGAAGGGATATGCAGGCACTGCGGATCACCCCAGAGGATGCCCAGGACAAAACATTCTGGAAATCAAGAATTCGGGCCGCTGACCCCACCTAGTGGGAAAAGGCGAAAAGAAGAAGAAGATTATAATATTACAGTGTTCTTTATATCGATAATTTTTATAAAATGTTAGTAATGGTACTTGTTTTTTTAAGAAAACAGATAAGGATTTCTATATAGGATGCACATAAATCATATGTAAATTTATACAAATATCTTTCGTGGTATTCTAATAATCTACTGTACTGGTAGCAACAGTATGTTAATAATCTTCTTTTTATTGATCAGAATTACAAATGCTAATCTGTAAAAAATAAGGTCAAAATATATATATATATTTGTCAGTTTATATTTGTCAGTTGTTTTGGAGAGAAAATAAATGCGATTACTGGCACCCCTTACAAAAAATGGCATTGAATGGTACTAGCGGTTAATATGGCATAGGGTATTTGAATGGTATCTGAATGTTTTTAATGAGAATTTGGATTCCTTGTACCGTTTAGTGGTATTGGATGATATTTAAAATTACCATTGAGAGTACCACTGAGACCTAAACATATCATTGAATGGTCCAGTGGTACTGAATGATAATGAATGCTATTCAATGGTAATCAGTGGTATACCTTTGGATTTTTTGTAAGGGACCTTCAAATGAATAATTGCACATCACCACATCATACTCATTTTGTTGGCACAAAAGTAGGTATATATGCATAACTACAGTACTGTCATTGTTTTATAAATTATGTTTTAATAAAATATACAATTAATAGAGACGTGTTGGCACAATATTCGTGCACTCTAAATGTGCTAGTAGTACTGATCGAATACCATTTATATATTATACCGTCTCGCTAAACAAAACCCCACAGATGTCATATGGGAAAGTTTATCTTTTAACGTAATGGAAATGTTTATATCGGATAATAATATTTATTCGTTAATCATATATCCAGGATGTTTGAATTTTCGTTATAGAAATTAGTGTAATTATGTTGGATGATAAATTATGTACATGTCCGTGCCATTGCATTCACGGCAATACAGAGGTATTATAACATGGAAAGGTTCATGTGTAGCTACACGTGCCTACATAAATAACTATATCGAGCCCGCTGTCTGCAAATAATGCGGCGAATTACTAATCGGTGCTGCTTAATGGCTGGTCCCGGTTATAGATATTTTTATTGTGGCTTTTTGCATTGACGCAATGGATCTATGCGGAATCTGCTTTCAAAGACGGTATTTATGCAATTGCAACGGCCAATAAAACACACACACACACACACACACACACACACACACACACACACACACACACACACACACTCAATGAGCACACACTGTTTTATTAAATATATGTTGGCGATTTTGTAATACAATAATAACAGAAATTTATGTCTGAATGAACTAACACAACACTTACGCCGGCTACGAAAAAGCTACGCTGTTACTGTACATCCGCCATATTTAAAGGTGACGGCCGTAAACATTAAATTTAATATTCCTATAGCTCATGAAGTATTTCACCTAGAGCCGTGATTGTGGTATCAATGCATAAATAAGTAGATACCGATTTCAAAGTTGTCATATATATATATGTGTGTGTGTGTGTGTGTGTGTGTGTGTGTGTTGTGTGTGTGTGTGTGTGTGTGTGTGTGTGTGTGTGTGTGTGTGTGTGTGTGTGTGTGTGTGTGTGTGTGTGTGTGTGTGTGTGTGTGTGTGTGTGTGTGTGTGTGTGTGTGTGTGTGTGTGTGTGTGTGTGTGTGTGTGTGTGTGTGTGTGTGTGTGTGTGTGTGTGTGTGTGTGTGTGTGTGTGTGTGTGTGTGTGTGTGTGTGTGTGTGTGTGTGTGTGTGTGTGTGTGTGTGTGTGTGTGTGTGTGTGTGTGTGTGTGTGTGTGTGTGTGTGTGTGTGTGTGTGTGTGTGTGTGTGTGTGTGTGTGTGTGTGTGTGTGTGTGTGTGTGTGTGTGTGTGTGTGTGACTTGTTCTAACGAAGAGTTCCATGTCAAAAAAATAAAAAAATAGTTAGTAATACCATCGGAAAGAATATTTATTAAGCTTTCCAACGGTGAAAACATTATGGAGCTAGCTCACGCACAGCCAGTTATTCGACACCGAACATGCCCGGGGTAGAAAGCTTCAAACGGAGAAAATCGCATTTGAAGTTCGCGGTCACACAAGTACATGATCGAGTGCGTTGTCATTCCTAATTCACCTGTTTTGCTTCTATTTCACCTTATGATGTATTCTAAACCCCCTGCCATGTCGCGCTTATTGTCGAAGATATGTCTTGCAAGTTGTTTATTATGGTTATCGCAACATAATCCGAGTATTTAGCAGTGTTTCGTTGCGGCGATCCTATCGATTCTACTTGTTTACGGCTAGCGAGCGCACACTGCGCATGCGTTCGCAGCTTTAAGCCAATAAGTGGACCGCTATCAGCTGTGCCTGACAACTGGTGATGTTTCTTTACAGATAGGTCTCTCAGTTAAACGTCCCTATATTAAAAAAAACCATGTATTCCTCTAACGACGAAAATTCACAAAGAAACGTGCAAATCTTGACGGACGGCAACTCGACAACTTCGACTACCGTAAACTCGCTATTATAAGTTAGCTTTATTCAAAATACCGCTAGATGGCGCGTTTGTGAACGCGAATGTTTATAAAGCTTACTGCATTCGCACGCGCGAATTAATTTAATTAATTATAAATTAATTTATAATAATAAGCAGCATCACTATGGTCTGCAGAAAATGTTAAACGGCAAAGACAACGCTTTGGTGATATGGGCCTAACAGAGTTGATAAAAAGTAACAATTTAATATAAAAATATATAATTTTAATAGTTTGTTTTATATAGCGCAAAATTCATAACTATTTGTGGCGCTTCACAACATACTGTTATTAAAGTATATGCAATAAGAAGAATTACATACAGGTAATATTTATTTTTAAATACAAAATACAAGTGTCTGCATGATTATCTAAAATTGCCTATTAGTCATAAAAGAGGTATGGAAATTACGTGTTTTTCAATGATGTCACATCGTTTATTTTATAAAGATTTCTATAAACATCCCGCATGTACTGCGAGCATGCAAGCTTATATTACATAAGCGATATTTTAACAATAATCACTAAAACCGTAACATACTAATATTAATATTTTTAAATGCACCAAACCCTTCTTTTTCTACCAACTTATATTTCCTATATATTCATATTCCTGTTAAAATTGTTGTGATTTATTGTTCCGATAATTAATAAAGGATCTTGTCCATAAATAATTATTATTACAGATAATTGGTAGAACAAATAGCTTCAGTAATATTTTCTTATACATAATGGTTATGTATGTGCTGAATGAAAATTATTGTTACGTCGTACTTATTTTACTATTGTAATAAATTATTACTATTAACCATACCTTTACATTCATTTATCACAATTGTTGTTATGGAATGTGTATGTTTATTTATGACTGATAGGTCACTTTTAATTATATACAGACATGTATTTGAATTATTTATTTTTAAATATTATCTGTGGGTAGTTTTCTCTTTATTGTATTTTTAATAGCATTGTGTTGTGAAGCGCCACAAACAATTATGGATGTGGCGCTATATAAATAAAATATGATTATATTATAATACAACTTATAATTTCCTGCAAATCATAGTGATGATAATAATTTTTTTATTATTATAATATTATTTATAAGTAATTAAACTATTTCGCGCATGCGAATGCATTAAGTAACCTTTATAAATATTCGCACGCAGAAACGTGCCGTCTAGCGGTATTTTGTGTAAAGCTAACTTTTTATAGCGATTTTACGGTACCGCCGGACGGCCGAAGAAGTTGTACTCGAGAACAGCGCGTTTGTTTTGTGAATTTTCTTCGTTAGATGAATGCAAGAGATTTTATAACATAGTGTATGCATATGTGATATGTGAGAAGTTTGGCGGCTGTTGGTGGTCGTTTTCGTGGTTAGGTCAATCAAATCAGGTCGTCTAGCATCCGCGCTGTGTCTGTGACTGTCCCAACGGCAACGAATCCACTGAACCACTGTTTCAGTTCTGCTCGATTCAAAGGTTAACAAGAAGACATCTTACTGATACTGTCTTTCATCGTACTGTTACTACAAGCGTATGAGGAACAGTGTGGCATATTGCTGTCGCAATTTCGTTGTAACTCGACGTAAGGCTCTTTTAACGAACCGCTTTGCTCTCTGTTATGACAGCTGAACCAACAGACGACACCGTGACGTATTACTTTTCCAAAATGCAGATATAAACTGGATTTTGATTGGTTGTATCGAACAAGATGGGCCTGTTCATGCTGTCGATGATTTAGCCAGATTTACCCACTTTAACACCACTTTCTGAGGAAACTACTAGTGCGAAAAATTTGATTGTAGATGCAAATGGTTAGTTTGTGTAAAGTCTTAGGTGCATAACACCAAACCGTTGCCTTTTTTCCCCTTTAACCCTTTCGTCCTTTCTACTTGGTAGTTCATGACAAGCAACAATGTCGCTTGTCAGAAGCTGTACTCCCATGGTCTTATTCACGAACTCGGCCACCTTTTTTCTGAAAGCGGTGAACTCGCCACCACTCTGGCTGATGGTGCCATTTGCCTCCACAGGGTTCACAATTATTGTTGTACATCATGTTGTAAAGTATTTCCCTTTCAAGAAATCAGTGATGGTGGAATTGTCTATGAAAATTCTTCTGTCGAAGATACTTATGACCATTATAAATTAATGGATAAATGTTCACAATTTAATTTAATTTCTTTAAATTACTCAGACTGTCGTCCTCACAATTTTGGAAATGACATAGACCGAAAATATTGTCTATAATAACATATCAAAATGTAAGTATTATACTGACTTACAATTTAATGAAGAAATTGGTGGGGTTAATGGATTGTCGTTTATACATTTTAATGCCAGAAGTCTAAAAACAAACTTTCATAAGATTAAAAACTATATTTTAGAACTAAACTAAACATTTGATATAATTGCTATAACTGAAACATTGATAGGACCCAACTTACTTAGTGATTTTAGTATAAACAATTATGATGCATTTCATATCACAAGGGGTACCCGAAGAGGGGGTGGTGTTGCTATATACACAAACAAGACATTATCAGGCGCATTGGCAGAAAGTAAATCGGTTGTAGTAGAAAATATTCTTAAATGTGTTACTATAGAATTAACCATAAAGACCCACAAAAATGTTGTAATTAGTTGTATTTACAGAACACCAGGATCACCGAAAGATACATTTTGTGAAAACATAGAAACTAACTTAAGTGATGTTAAATCTATTAAAACAATATTTGTGGTGCTGACTTTAAAATAGATTTATTAAAACATGAGACCCATAATAATACTAAACAGTTTCTAGACACAATGTATAGTTTAGGTCTTTACCCGCTAATTGATAAGCCTACCAGGATCAGAGATAGCTCAACTACACTAATAGATAACATATTCACAAATTAATTACGCTTCAACCTAACTAGTGGTATCATGTTCAATGATAGTAGTGATCATTCACCAATTTTTGCACTCTGTAAGTATAACAGGTATAATGTAAAAGAATTTCAATTTATCAGAAAGATGAATGAGGATACAATGGCATTATTTTCCAATGAACTGAGTCAACAAACCTGCGAAAGTGTCTTAAAAACTGATGATGTTAATCAAGCTTATGACTCTTTTCTACACATATTTATGGATATATTTAACAAACACTGTCCCGTATAAAATAAATCACCAAAAAAGCTTTGAAAATAAAAAACCTGGTTCACCAACCGTTTAAAACGTGCTTGTACAAAGGAAAATAAGTTATATAAAGCATTCTTTGTAATGAGATCTGCAGAAGCAGAACAAAAATACAAAATGTACATAATTAAGTTAACATCTATATTAAGAATTTAAAAAATATATATATTATAGCTCGTTGTTAGTAAAACAAAAATCAAATGTTAAAGAAACCTGGAAAATACTAAATGAAGTAATAAACAAACGCAAAAATAAGCTAACATATCCAGAATACTTTATAAAAACAACAAGAGAATTTCAAAGAAAGAAGATATTGCTAATGGATTTAATAACTTCTTTACAAATGTCCCCAACTTAGCAAAAAAAATTCCCCTTACCTAAAAACGATAGAACTATTTATGATTACTTAGAAGAAAACATTGAACATACTATGTTTCTAAGTCCTGTTTATGACCAAGAAATTATTAGACTGCAGACGTGGTTTTCTGTTAATAGATTGTCTCTTAATATATCAAAAACTAATTACATTATTTTTGGTAATCACAGAATAACTGCAGATATTTGTGTTAGAATAAATAAAGAGAAAATCAATAGAGTAAATTCCACAACATCTTAGGTGAAGTAATTGATGACAAAGTAAACTGGAAAAGTCACATTTTATCAGTAACATCTAAAATGTCAAAATGCGCTATTATGTATGTTCCTTGATCAACAAGCATGGTATGCATATTTTTACTATTCTCTTTTCATGCCTCATATTACGTATTGTGCTGAAGTATGGGGTAACACGTATGCTACAAATATTCATTGTTTAGTTTTATTACAGAAAAGGGTTATAAGATTAATTTGTGGTGCCAAAAGACTTGATCACATAAATTTACTCTTTCACAATGTACATATTCTTAAACTACCAGATCTTGTAAAGCTAAAAACTGCTATAATGATGTTTAAGGCATATCGTTATATGTTACCAATGAATGTACACAAATTGTTCAGAATACACGAATCGCGATATTCATCCAGGCATAAATGTAAGTTCAAACAAATCTATGTACGTACTAACTTAAAACGTATGAGTATTTCTGTTATAGGAGTTAAACTTTGGATAAGTATTGTACTTCCATACCCTTTTTTCAACAATTTGTATAGTATGTATAATGTAGTAGTAGTAGTAGTAGTAGTAGTAGTAGTAGTAGTAGTAGTAGTAGTAGTAGTAGTAGTAGTAGTAGTAGTAGTAGTAGTAGTAGTAGTAGTAGTAGTAGTAGTAGTAGTAGTAGTAGTAGTAGTAAATACATTTCAATTCAATACCACTCTTTGTATGCCTCGTTTTTAACTTTGGCTACTGCAGCTTTTGCCTCCCTCTTCATGTTCTTATAGGCCTCCTTCAGTTCGTTTTCACCCTGCATCTGCCATTTCTTGAATGCATCCTTTTTCCTTCTCAGGCTCTCCTGCACCTCTTCATTCCACCACCAGGTCTCTCTGTCCAAGTGTTTCCCTCCTTTGGTGGTTCCACATACCTCTTCTGCTGCCCTTATGACGACTTTCTTAAATAATTTCCAACTTTCTTCTGCATTAGTGTCTGCCTCTAGCTGGTATTCCTCTTCCCTTTGTCTCTGTATTCTGTCACTTTTTCTCCCTTCAGACTCCAGATCTTAATCCTCTTTTCCCTGGTCCTTCTATGTTTTGCTTCTTTTGTCTTCAGGACTGCACATAGCAGTCGATGCTGGGATACAACCTCCTCTCCTGGTATTACCTTGCAGTCTCGCATTTCCTTTAGATCAGCTATTCCCGTCATGATGAAATCAATTTGTGAGCTGTTCCCTCCACTCTAATAAGTGATTATATACTCTTCCTTTTTGTTGAAGAAAGCGTTTACTAGTGCCAAGTGTAGGCTATCCATGCTTTCCAAGATGTTCTCCCCTTCCCTGTTCCTTTGGCCATAGCCTTTTCCTCCATGCACTCTTTGAAAAACACCTGGATGTTTCCCACATGTACATTTAGGTCGGCGCCTACTACTTCTCTTTTCTCGGCACTCTCGACATCAGATCTTCCCAGTCTTTCAAAAACTCCTTTATCTTTTCTGTTTCTCTACTGTGTGCATCAGTGGGACATATGCGGATACTATGTTGCTAATCTCTCCAGCTATCACAAGTTGTAGCTTAATTAGTCTGTTTGATGGTTTTGACATTTCAACGCTGGGCTAATATGACCCCTACTCCATTTCTACTGCTCTTCTCTCCACTGTAAAGGATGTTAAATCCTTCTCCCAACTCTCTTGCGCTCTTGCCGGTCCAGTTAGTTTCCTACACACATAGGATTCCTATGTACCTTCTTTTGCAAACCTCTACATAATAAAAAATATGTTTAATGTTAAAACAAGTTTTAATCTGTTTAATATGACAATTATTTCTGAATACTTATTGGATATTTTCTCCGTCTGTTTCCTTCAATTTAGTTTGGTGTCTAAATTCAATCATAGAAAGTTAAATTCAATTACTATTTCAATATATAAAGAAAGCCATGTCACGATGGAATGTATGATTATGAACAACATCCTCTGTAAAGTGACCAGTAAATTGAGAAACCAGGGTTTATTCAGCTGAGGAAGACTTCTTCTATCACACGAATGAATTAGCAGGCTTGTGACAATAATTGTTAGTGCGTTTGTGTGAGTGTGTTTGTGTGCGTGCGTATGTGTGTGTGTGTGTGTCGCCGGCTTTAGGTGGGTATTATGTGGTGCGCGGAAAAACTCTCCGGACAAACCCCACTCGGACATAACCCCCTGGGACAAAATCCCCTTGGACAAAACCCCCTCATCATAGATACTAGACTCAAGAATGACTAAAACAATTAAACGTAATTCAGCTTGTAAGTATAGACATGACTTACATACACCCACACACACACACACACACACACACACACACACACACACACACACACACACACACACACAAAATATATATATATATAATATATATATATATATATATATTCAATATCTTTATTTCAGACTATCTGTATCATACACATGTCCATATAAACAGGCAGGGACTAGAAAAATATATAAGTATTGCACATGGTAATAAAATAATATTATTGCAAAATTGCACATTCAGTCAAAGCTATTATGCATATACAACATCTGAATACAATGTCGTCGTATCCTGGATTGCCACTTTAAGTCACTGCTGATAATTGCAATGGGGTTCCACAAATCCACATTAGTCGCTAGAGGCGCTAATGCGCAACTAGACCCTAGTTGCGAATCAGCGCTTCTAGCGACTAACGAGGATTTGTTTGCATGTTTTGATGAACGCTTGTTTAAATCATCCGTGTTATGCTAAAACAAACTATATGCGTTGTTTGCCCTTATTTACCCAGAATCACAATGCTATTTTCATGCTGTTTTGAATGTTAGTGAAGTAACAGATCACAGGAAACAGAGTAGTTACTTTTGTAAAACAAAGATAACCAGATGACGCCACTCGATACGAACACAGGTGTAAAATAAACCGGATATATATATATATATATATATATATATATATATATATATATATATATCAGCCGTTGTGTTGTCGTTTCCTATGTATTTACAAATCGCACTCACACAAATATAGTCTAGTAAAAAATGAACACTTCGCGCCATACATACCCAGCCGCAGTACACGCTAACCTGTCAACCACGTCTTGTAATACACGGTCGCCAGATGACGCCACTCGATACGAACACAAGTGTAAAATAAACCGGAAATAGATATCAACCAATCATTGATCAAGAAAGTAAACCGGTGTCCAGTTGAGGAGTCATGATCCGCCATTTTGTTTTATGGTCACGTGACTTCCGGTTCCGGTCACGAGACGACGTCCAATCTGGTTCAGTTTCATGGTCGCTGATTGGTTGATATTCACATCCGGTT
Organism: Ridgeia piscesae; assembly: GCA_025642075.2. NCBI lineage: Eukaryota > Metazoa > Annelida > Polychaeta > Sabellida > Siboglinidae > Ridgeia > Ridgeia piscesae. The sequence goes on from JAODUO010000149.1 coordinate 97,326, forward strand.
GATCGGTGATTGGTTGATCACGTGTACTGATGACGTTACTTCCGGCTGACTTTCTCCCGCTGTGAGTGAGTGTGAGTGTTGTGTGTGTGTGTGTGTGTGTGTGTGGTGTGTGTGTGGTGGTGTGTGTGTGTGTGGTGTTGTGTGGTGTGTGTGTGTGTGTGTGTGTGTGTGTGTGTGTGTGTTTGTGTTGTGTGTGTGTGTGGTGTGTGTGTGTGTGTGTGTGTGTGTGTGCGTGCGTGTGCGTGTGCGTGTGTGTGTAACTAGTTTTATGCGCGTGTGTGTGTAACTAGTTTTGTGCAGGTAGTCAGTAACACATGGCGTTGTTTTTTCTGCTGGGCAGAAATAGGGCAGAAAGTTGTGGTCACAGTCTGGGCACAAAAGGGCGACAATAGAAAATGCATGCTGTTGATAGGCAAAGGTGTCCATTTGTGGTGAATACGTTTTTAGTCGATGTCTGTCCACGTAACCATTTCGATCTAAAACGTTTCCACACTGATGACATTAAAATCACACAGACTTCCCCTCAAAGGGCATACTTTTCCGGTCAGAAATCTCCATCCATTGTTAGCAGAAAAGGCCATAATCTGTTGTTTGTTACCTTAAGCTAGGACATCCGTATTAAAATGCCTATGTTGCCTTCACTGCCTCAGAAGAGACAATCCAAATGACTGCTAGGGTTTTGCAAAGATGTGTGACAAGTTATTTAGCATATACTATATATATATATATATATATATATATATATATACATAATATATAATACATACATACATACATACATACATACATACATACATACATACATACATACATACATACATACATACATACATACATACATACATACATACATACATACATACATACATACATACATACATACATACATATACATATATTGAACATGTTGACCAAGTATCATCTACGATGTATGTAAATAAGTAGAAAAATATACACAAAAATGTGCGCAAAACGGAATTTATCACATGACATAATTAAGCATTATGATGTTATTTGCATGCATAGTTTTAGCGCTTAAAATGTAATCTTTTTGACGCAACGTTAGTTTATTATGCGTAAACGGTGAACACTAAAAGACATAGATCTAACGTGTCGCCTTTCATATATATTTACGACAGCTGTCAGCATTGTTAGAGGTCGCCTGTTGCTCTGTGGCGTTGGTGAGACTATACTGAGCTAGCGGCTCTCAGTAGAACGTGTTGAGAACGACAGCCACAAAGAGACCACACGGCGCCAGGACGCTCACGGACAGCTGACTTGCTCCTGAGTCTGAGTCTAAATCTGAGCCTGAGTCTGACTCTAAGTTAGAGGCTGAGTGTGGGTGAGGTTGTCTCACTTTGCTGAATGCGGCTGGAAACAAACACAGAAACAAATCATGTAGAAGGAGAGACCCCTCAAAGTAGCAAAACAAATAATAATGTACTATATTATAGGGATACATTTAAGAACTAGTCCATCTGAAGGCATATGTGTTTAATAGACCTAGAAGTGTTCTACCCAATATATGTTATCTTGATATTTACTCATATCGGGTTCTCGAGCAAATTCTGCTTAGTTGCCCAAAATGTTGCATCAATTAAAGATGCCGACCACAAGCCGTTGGAAATGATCACTAGGATATCTATTCACAAAGCGTCATCACGGATCCAAGCCATGCTGCTAAGACTCATTAAGTACAACCACAATGTGAACTACCAGCCTGGTCCAACGATGTACATAGCTGACACTCTGTCGAGAGCGTACATGGACAGGGAACATGAAAGTGATGACATCCAAGTTGACACAAACATGATAATCCACAGATTGGTCACACGAACTTACCAATGTCCAACCAGCGAAAGCTGAAAGTACAATGCGCTACTGCGGAAGATGAGACCATGGTAAAGCTAAACCAGACAATAGCTGGAGGATGGCCGAGACATCGTACTGACTGTGATCCACTGAATCGGCAGGACTGGCCAATCAGAGACGACTGCACGTTATCCAAGGAGTTGTGCATGCGGGTGAACGTGTCGTCATACCCAACAGTATGAAAAGTGAAATGCTGCACAAGCTCCATGAAAGTCATCTCGGAATGGAGAAATGTCGTGCCCGAGTGAGGTCCGTCGTGTATTGCCCAGCAATGTCCAGTGACATCAACGAGATGATAGCAAAATGCTCGACCTGTTTGAAGTACAGGAGGGAGAATCCGCGTGAACCGTTAACTACACATGAAGTGCCACTGCTATCATGGCAGAAGCTTGGAGCAGACATCTTTTAGTACGGATGAAGTACGTATCTCTTAATAGTGGACTACTTCTCCAAGTATCCGGACGTGTGTCTCTTACAAGGAAAGTCAGCCAGTGCGGTGATCAGCCATTTCAGGACAGTGTTTGCGAGACACGGACTGCCAGAAATTCTGGTCGCAGACAACATGCCGTTTGACAGTAGCGAAATGAGAACGTTTGCTGCTGAATATGGTTTTGCCATCAACACGTCCAGTCCGGAACACGCAGCGTCCAACGGACAGAGCGAGTGGATGATCGGAACGGTCAAACAACTTATGCGAAAGGCAAATGAGGATAGCCGAGATCCTCACTTAGCTCTATTGGCTTACCGAGACACACCATGTGGTGGCGTTATTCCAGCCACGGCTGGCCAAACAAGAGTCTGATGGGAAAATGTACCCAAACTTATCCTGATGAACGTTGTACTTTTAAAGTGGTGATTAGTTTATCCACGTTCCCACGACGCAGTCTCTAAATGTATGTTCACTTAATTTGACGTGTTCTTTGTATAAAAAGGCTTATCAAACACCCTGATAGTACAAGCTAGTTTGAAATAGTCAACAGCAGGGAGGTTGGATTTACCCTAAATGACTGAATGAATGATTTTATACTGTTTGATTGTCAGCTGTTAACATTCAAACAGCTTCTGCTAGCTTCAATTTATGCAGAATACGTAATTTATGACCAAAAAGTATTACATATCTTAAGACTGAAATCGGAATATTACTGTCCCTTTTGTGTTTAAACAAAACAAATTACCAGGGGATGGAATTACCCCACTTGCGACAGTTACACTTATCGTTATAACTGGCAGATTTTATAAATAACCACCACAATAGCCTTACTTATAATAACCGTAATTGTTCTTATATTAGTTGATGAGTACATCCCAGCAGAAAATTATGATTATGTAATTATTCTTGGAATTCGTACACTAGTTTATGAATGTATAAATAAAGACCGTAGGGGTGGTGGGCGTCCTAGGTGTTGACTTACCATCATGCATACACCTACTTTCGTCCTTTGAGCCAGGGCATGCCATACACAGCAACCCCACCTCGCAGAACCTCTCTGCGCTAAAGCCACAAGTGCCGTTTACCTTCACGTCCATCTTTGCTAAAATGAGGATATCATATACTATATATGCAAATATAAAAAGATATGTATATATTATGTGTGTTTGTGTATATATATATATATATATATATATGTGTGTGTGTGTGTGTTTTGTGTGTATATATATATATATATATATATATATATATATATTAATATTTGATTTTACTCACATATTTCAGTAGGTCACGTTGTCAACTTGGCTATATAATGAACTAGTTTGTTTGCATTTTCTACAATACAACTGAAAGGTTGCACTTGTTATTGAGGTTTTCACGAAAGGTTGGTTTTAATAGAATAATTGAATAGTATCTTCACACTCATTCACGTTGATTACATCAAGGTTTGGCTGCGTTTAGCGCAGAAACATTATTGAGGATGGCTAAAAATGAAAATGCAATGTATCACGTACACTGTTATAACCATTTATGAAGCTGTCGACTATGTTTCCCGTATTTTAGAGATATACCACTTATCATCCCCATCAATACCACTTACCGTTCTTTACAACGCACATGGTGGTCGTGCTCCCGAACATCGCTGTAGTCGTGATATTTGTCATCCCGCCAACACACCAACACTTTTTGCTCTTGCAACGCAGCGTTGGATCCCCACCACAGTCCTCTTTACTCTCACATGATTCACCATAACGTCCTGAAACCCACACATGTGTCATTACGATATTATTTAATCCTATAGTTCTCAAACAGATTTCCCCCACAACTATCCCTGATTCCATTCAGCCCATAAGAACTAACAGAAACTGTTTAGAAACGTCTGTTATACTACTTGATAGGATCGACAAATTTCATTATTTTGTTTCATATTTACAGCGAGGGCTCATTGACGCTAATGCTTCACCTGCATATTTTTCATAGTGCTGCCTTCGTGACAGTAAGATATTAGAAAATATGAACTCAAAATAGAGGTGAATGATAGATGACACAGGCAGGTATGCATGCAATGCGGGCGGGCGGGCGGGCGGGCGGGCGGGCGGGCGGAGTGGCGGGCAGGCAGGCGTGAAGGCAGGCGGCCAGGCGAGCAGGCGGCCAGGCGTAATGTTGTGGAATGATAAGTAATTAATCGTTATTTTCCTTTAATTTCAAAGTTCAGACTGTTACGCTGTTGGAAAGTGTGTCCATGTGCTAGCCTTGTCGCACGGAGACATTAAAAGTGATTTATAATAATCAACTATCAGGGTTTAGAATTCGGTGCTCGCGTATTGGCATCAGCGTTCATGTTTAAAACAGGTATATATACGTACGATAACATAGTTGTTCGTCTTCAGATGTAAGACTGCCGGTATAGCATTTGCATACTTTGTTATTGCAATGTGAGTGGCCATCACAGTAGCTAGTTGCGTCGTCGCAGGTTTCCCCGATCTTCTTCACTGCAAATAAATCATTGTGTTCAAAAGCCCGTTCACTGAGAGTTAGTGAACCTGCTAACAGCGATTACATGTTCATACAACGGCTAGTTCTCGAACTTTCCCAAATTTAATTTGTTAGGCAATAATTTTAGTTTCTGCAGTTGAGAAGGTGCCAACAGCAAGGTCAACGGTGGTCTCAAACATAGGTGAAATTGGATATTTGGATGGTGCTCTTTTTATATGTACAGAGCAGTCTTTCAGGGTTTTTAATTTTGTTTCGATAAAATAACAAAGAAAGGTGACATGAAAAGTATGGATGAATAAGAATAACACAGAATAGATCTGTAATCAAATTGTATTTGCCATAATACATATTTACATATACAATTTAGAAATAAATCTTGTGCCCAAGCTATATTCAGACACCTGCGGCAATACACTGGCACTGACAGCGAGACAGGAGGAGATGATAGATGCTGCAGAAAACAGTTGGATAAAAAGAATATATATATATATATATATATATATATATATATATATATATATATATATATATATCAGAAACCAAAACGTCGTGCCATACAATACAATGTGTATTATATGGCATGGCGTTGTTTTCTGAGATAAATTGTTCATATTGCAATTTTATCGCATAAGTATAATGCAACATGGAGATATAACTCACCTGCCTTACACTTCCCTTCCATCTGGTGATAACCTTCATTGCACGTGCACTTGCCCTTGTCACACTGCGCAATACCTGTGTAGCAATAGCCATGGTCGAAGTCACAGTCCGAGGTAGCTGCGCATAGTTCTCCATGTTTTGCTCCTGTGCGGATTCGACAAAGGGTGGAAACGTAGTATTATTTAATTAGTTTGCTTGTTAGTTAGTTAGTTCGTTAGTTAGTTAGTTAGTTAGTCGGTTAGTCGGTTAGTCGGTTAGTCGGTTAGTCGGTTCGTCGGTTCGTCGGTTCGTCGGCTGGCAGGCTGATGCTAGTGGATGTATTGTTGCTAGTGGTGGTGATGGTGGTGGTGGTAGTCGTCGTGGTGGTGTTTATTATAATATATATATATATATATATATATATATATATATATATAATTATATTAATATATATATATATATACATACAATATATATATATATATATATATATATATATATATATATTAATTATATTATATATTACTTCTTTATCCAATGGTAATATTGCATAATTTCTATCAATGTTGTTCACTTACCGAAAGCAAAGCAGCAACAAAATAGGATACCTAATAAAGCATACATTTTCGTTAAATTACTCAACGTATAGTTTACGTTTACGTAATCGCTGACCAAGCTTATATATAAAAAACTGGTGTGACGTCACAATTTACAGCTAGTTTTTACCACCATATTCTGTATGATGCCGTCTCACGAGTTTGAAAATCCAGCATACCATTCTGGTCCTGGGATATAATATATATAAAGACCTAACGTTTCACAAGGCAACAGACACATTTTGAAGCGCAGCCATCGGCTATACTCGCCATCAGAAACAATATTTTTTTAATTATCATATACTAGTAGTGAGTGATCTTAATGTCATCAAAGGCTATGCATTTTCATTGCTGTGCAAAAGCATGACATTTTACAGAAATGACCTTGATACGATAATATTTCAGACTTTGTATGGAAGCAACCTGAGATTATTATGCTTCCGCCATTTTGTGCAAATTAAAAATGGCCCCGCCACCCAAAATTGAAAACTATATCTTAGGAATTGCTTCACAGTGAACATTAATCTTGGATTTAATATATACATTACCGATTTCAAATATGTATATATATATATATATATATATATATATATATATATATATATATATATATATATATATATATATATTTACATCGTGACTCGTCAACCTTCGTAGCCACCATTTTAAAAAGTGGCGGCTGTCATAGCGAATTGTTTCCTTACGTTTAAAATTACTCCACTTTGGATTGCTACATTTTGTCACAATATACGTTTTCTATGATAGCTATTTATTTGACATTTCTATGACAGCTACTTTTTGACATTCACATCGGCCCATTTTGCAAGAAGTAGGCCTTCAAAATTAATGACCCTATGTCTTGTGAACTATGTCATCCAGAGCTGATTATACACAACTTCCGCCACTTAACAAAATGACAACCGTTAAAACCAATGTTGTCCATATCTCAAGTACTGCATCGCAGAGCTGCATCTTTGTGTAATAATATATATTTGGCGGGGTAACGGTTTAAAATTAAATTGTGTCCATCAATCAAGTCACCTATTTTTAATTGAAGATGTAAATAAACAATATATATTGATCATAACAACTGCGTCACTTAGAGTGCAATCATGTAGAACACAGAATACAGGTAATCGATTTAAGATCTCAAATATATATTTTTATCTACACTAACATTGTCACATTAGCATCCATTTTAATACATATAATGTTTTTATTCATTTTTTATTTCTCTCTCTGGGCAATAAAAAAGATTGAAATGGGTATATAAAACATGCAAAGTATATTTGTTAAAATAGATTCAAATAATATATAATTTAAGACATTAGCGTAAATATACGATATGTATCAATAAAACTAATTAAAGTAATTTCAGACATTAAAACATATTTTATGTTAAAATGTTACGACATGTATTATGTCCATCTGAGCCAATATTGTATACTGCATGTGCGTGGTGAAATGATTCAGCATACCAAGAGTGTAGGTCAGTATGGATGTTACAGATGTGACAACAAATTAAACTAGAAGAGAGAGTTCGGTACTCTTGTGGACAACATTTCCACAAGCTTAACATGTTTGCGAAGTTTTTTTGGACATCACGGTCAGCATAATACATGAAACTGAAAATATTGTTATAATTAGACATGTATGTTATTAATTTTGCGTTGTCTAAAGTATTTTTACATCACAATCTGCTTACGTTTGCAGTAATTCCAGTATTTCTGCATCACTTCATTTTGTACTTCTCAGTATATGGGACTTTTGTTTATATATACGTCACTTTAAACTGGTGACTTGCATGTCGGACAAATGTGATATATTTGAACCCGAAAAAAATGTATAATATTATTACTAGAAAATAAAAGCTCTATGGTGTAGTTTTAAGGTATGCACAAAATTGGTTTTAACGAGCACCATTTTAAAAATATAGGATATGAAGGTCAGCTAAGGTCAAATTAAATTTAAGTCTCGGTCCACATACCCATATCTAGATATGAATATATCGGCTCATCGTGGCATAGTTTACAAGATATTGGAACATAAGTTTTGAAGGCCGCCATCTTACACAAACATGAGGCATGTGAATGTCGGACAAGGTCAATAACTAATATATTGGAAATAGCTACATCAGGAACCTTGTATTTTGACAAAGGTGCAGCAACTCTGAGTGGCATAGTTTTAAAGGTGAAGAAACAATTCGCTTTGATGGCCGCCATTTTGTAAACTGGTGGTTATAAAGGTTATCCAAAGTCAAATGCAAAATATATGACAGATTTTAAATCGCTCTCCACTTATCTATGTTTTACGTCATCACACCCGACAGTAGGTGATACCCCAGCGGGCCATTTGACGTTGTAGCCACGTTGTTTCGATGTCGGTACCGACGTCGAAACAACGTCGAAAACACGGTGCATGTGAAAGTTGGATCGACGTCAGTTTTCAATGTTTTGCCGACGTCGAGTAACGACGTTATTTCAACGTCATATATCTACGTCGAATTTCGTTGAAAACACGTCGGATATGAAAGTTGGATCCATGTCGGGTGTCGTCGTTATGCTGAAGTCAAGTAACGACCTTGTTTCGACGTCATACACCTATGTTGAAACAATGTCGAAAACACGTTAGATTTGAAAATGGTATCGACGTCGCGTATACGACGTCGTTCCGACGTCAGGTATCGACGTTGTTTTGATGTCATATATCGACGTCGAAATAACGTCGAAAACACGTTGGATTTGGGAGTCCTATCGAGGTCGGGAGTTCGGCGTTGATAGTCTCGCTTAACCGACTGTCGCTCGGCTGCGTAACTTCGCCGAGAAGACGGTCTGGTGACTTGGCCGGCTTTTCAGTGTTATCCGTGTGGAGCTAAACAATGCTGCCACCTCACGAATACTGGTTAATCTTGCCGTAATTCCTATTTTATAAACAACTGCAAATGTGTATATATATATATATATATTTTGTTAATATATAAGTTTAATTTTGAATAGTTTTTTTTATAATACAGCATTATCTGATAAAATCCTTATTTAATTTATTATTTCAAATTCGGCTGAAAGGGGGAGTGAAGCGGCTGAACAACCACAGCCCAAACATAAGAACATATAATTTACAGCACTTGTAACCATAATTTTTTTAACTGAGCTACTTTCAACACAGGGCACTGCCATTTTGCCTAATGCCTTTTCCGGTTTGACTGGCGTTTTGTTTACAATCGCGGAAGCCGCCAGTCAATAGGCGACGCAGCATAGCTCTCGCAAAAACGGACTAAACGCATTAAAACAAACATAATAAAACAATGTAATGCACTGTATGCCTAATAGATATACTATGATTGTTAGTAAGCAACTTTTCACATACATCCACGAAAGGATTCCTGCCGAAAAAGCAGGTTAGAGATGATGAAGTTGGCGTGTCCGCCGGCGGAAAGTTCGACAAGAGTCTGCGGTGGTCACTTTCAAACGCCGATTGCAAGCCTAATTACAAACGTGACGAGCACAAAGAGACACTGAACATAAAAACATAAGTCTCGATCAAAGCCACAGGTGCATCTTTGGCCGATTTGTTTGCATATAAGTACGCAGCGACGAAGTAATGTTTGGTGAAATGAGAGGGAAAACCGGACACGATTTCCTTATTTGTAAGGTGAAGCGGCGCGTAGGAAATTACATGCCGAAACCAGCTTGTTGTTGCCAAGCCGACTCGGCCCTCACGAGTACCAACGTGTATCGTTACGACTACAATTTAGTCCCACAGTTGTATTTCATCGTCTGTATAATATACGAATGTGACCTAAGCAAAGTTTAAATGTAATAAGAAATATGAATGTAATAAAGTAAAAATATGTGTGGACAGTATTATTTAATGTGAAATAAAGAATGTTTATATAATCCACGGATTTATGTCAACAGTTCGCCGGCGAGCTGTACCTAGACCTAGGCATAGCAACCAACGCCGGTGCGTTGGTTGCTAAAAATAGCTCGAGTCTCTAGGTACAAGTAAACATTTTGTTTCTGACATAGACAGTCGCCGGTGGTGGAATAACCTTCTTCAGGATAATGACATAAAAAAGAAATGACAGCTACGTTTGTCGTCATATGCAAATTAGAGTGACTCGCTAATTAGTCAACAACAGTCAAGAACTGTCAGTCATATTACAGGCATTACTTGGAATTAATTAACAGAAACAGCAAAATACAAATGTATGTTATTATTTAAATTAGACTTAACTGCATTCAATAAAACACTACCGTATGGGTATTGGCATAATAGTAATAACCAGGTTGACACATGCTCTTAAATTTAAATAAGTTGATTTAACCCATAAATCAACTGATTTAAATAATTCAAGAAAAAACCTCTGGTTTTATTAATTGCTGATTTATAAAGGGAAGATCTTATTTAGTGCAGTAACCACTCCTCAGGATTGCTGAAAGCGCTTTACACTTTATTTCCCTGACAGACCTGTTCAATCAGATATACCATCTCAACTTCTCTGGGAAGCATACAGCGATATGCTATAATTAATGCGCGAAAGCTACTCGTACACATATCCACCACTATCTATAGCCATGCAGGTACTCATTTTTACAGCTGAGTGAACTGGAGCAATGTAGAGTGAAAAACAATTGCCCAAGGTTTTAACATCACAGCAGAGAATTGGAGACATAGCTGTTGACTTACGAATACTGCCTGTTGAACACTAGTTTGCTTACAAGTTAATCTTGGCCATTACATGAGGACACTATGGTTTTTGACATTATTCAAACTGAGGATATACTGTTTATATGCATTATATCATCGAAGCCAGAGACCAGAACGACAAGTAGGAAACGGCGAGAAGCAGCCATGCAGGTTAGTAAAATAGTATTGGCATTATGAGTATGGTATCTTTGTATTTGTTTCTGGTAACATTTGTACATGTGTGCATCGCACAACTTTCTATGAAATAATGAGTATAAAAACAATAAAACATGCTACAGAATCAATCACACTTAACCTAGTGTCACAATTAAGTATGTTAATGTATCCACATTTAGTATTTTAATTTAGGAATGTTAAGAGTGTCATCATAAAATATCCGTATAATAGTTTATAACTTCATGTATGCCCCTGCTGTTATTGCTCTAGAATATGCATGGTCAAAATATGCAATACACATGGAACTTATTTCAATCTTTTACAAGCAATTGTTTTGACATACATAATAAGTCACTAGTGTCCGATATTAAAACAATTGACAGATTAATTAACTTCTAAATAACCGAAGACGTTTTTTATCCCCCAAAACATTATGCACCCAAATGTGGATCTCACCTTTAAGAATTTGCAGTTTTGCTTTGCAAATGACAAACACGCACACATTTGTTTTAGTTGGGGGTCAGAATAGTCTCCTGACAGCAGGTAGTAATATACTGATCCCATGATTAAAATTAATAGTTACATTAACTGTTACCTGCAAGGGTTGTAAACATCATGATCAAAGTACAACAGAGGACTGCTGTTACTAATTGCAGTTAACAGCCTAGTGCAAATTAGGCAATAAGATCACAATCTTAGTAGTGTCCTGTGTTTCCTAGCAATAGTGAAAAGACTATCCATACCCAATACAAACATCACTCCCTGGATGAAGTACCATCATCTCTCTAGTGCACTTTAATTTCTTACCAGTTCACAGTCATATGTTAGGGCATGACGAAAAGACAAACCACTGCAACAGAGGTCAGCTTTAAATGTTGCTAACTTTGAGTGTTCAAATTTGTTGGTACTAATGGCTGTTGGAGAATGATTATCGACTAACATAAGACTATAAAATAAGAATATAAAGTAGGAAAATTTTATTTTAATAAGGCATGTATTCTGCTTTCAATAGTACCGCACACATCAGAATTGTTCAGTTAGTGCAGTTAGTGTTTGATAACTGGAAGGTGTCCATAATCACTTCCCAAAAGTATTTAGTAGGAAAATGGCCAAGAAGTTTATTTAGAAAACCTTATACAATGCAATAAAAAACCTTACATATCTCCCCCCCAAAATTTCAGTTGGATAAAACTCCACCCACAAATGAAACTTATGTATAAACCCCAATGTAAATAAAAATTATTCTTAAATTAAAAACAAAATATTAGTATTTAGAATAAAGCTGACATTTGTATTTTTGGAAAATACAAGTATGACTTTGATTATGGCCAAATAGGTGTCTCTGATTGGACCAAGGAGGACATTGATTGCACCTAATTTTATTTCCTTATATATGCAAGTGGGCTTGTATAATTGGTTTACTATGTAATTTGTGTGAGCTGCTTATGTAGGAGTGGGTTTTGTTTGTTTGTAATGATGTCTGAATGACCAGAACACATACATATTAAAATATGCCAGGAAGGTTAGTCATATAATGGAATCCACACAGAATGCACCATTGAAAAGGTAATGTTCTATTTATTGCAGGAATGTTCCCTGGTTGAAACACAACACCCTGCTCAGCCGGACTGTCCACTGGTCTCATTGAGACAGAGTTGACCAGTGACGCTGGCTAGCAGTAGCAGACAAGCCAAAAAGCAGATACCCAATACACAAAACTGATATGGGGGTCATTTCAAGGGATCTTCTCAAAAACCAAATCACCAGTATTACTTTGTGTTTTGGGAGCCCTTAGAATGATGCAATAAAATACAGATTTCTTGTGTACAGCAGCACCACCACATGCAACAGCCATGCAAAAGTAGATTTGTTTAACAATTATGGAAAAATAGTCTGAGGGACCCTATGGGGCCTGTGGAATAATTCAATCAAATTTAGATTTCTCATGCATAGTACGTTACAATATCCACAGATGCATCTACACAAAATTAGATCCTGAACACTTTCCGAAATGCCAATTATAAGTTTATTTATTCTGTTTTTATTTTTATGATGTAGGTACTGCAATGAGAAAACAAAAGATGAAAAAACAGTGTTATTTATATGTATATCACATAAGATACATACCATCTTACATATGTATCATTCTTTCAAATGAAGGATTCACAAATACCGAGCACAACTTTCAAATGAAGGATACCGAGCACACCTTTCAAAGGATCCAGTGCACCAGATGACATTGTCCCTCATGGCAGTATGGATGTCACATTGCAAAGCCATTAACTTGTAGTGTCAAACTCAAACAGAGCCAGTGATCATGTCGCCAATGCGATACTTTATCAATGCAGCAATTAATACAGATGATATTGTTGTTCCATTGAATATTCATCATGACCATGGGTATGCAAACTTGTCATCGCAGTCCTGCATGTCTTCATCGACTGACCATGGCAGTCCAGTCAATGTGGATGACACTTCGGATGTCCCAGTCTCACTGTCTCCATCTTCAGATCATTCTGTCTGCAACAGTCAGAAGGAAAATACTGAAGAGTGTGATGCAGAATATGTGGTAGCGGATGACAGCGATATCACTGATGATGACTCAAGCAGTTCTGACACTAATGAGAAACAGAGAAAATGTTGTTGTTTACAAAAAAACTAATTTCCCTTTTCTGCACCTGCAAAAAACCCAGGCTGGTATAATATGCATGCTGCCTGTTGGAAGCACCCCATTGAACATATGCAGTGACGATATGCAGCTAACCGATACATTCTGACATTTGATTTATAGTAAACAATCATTATCTTATAATAATTATTAGTAATTGGCAAAACTGTGTAATTCACAAATACTACCTCATGAAGTCAGCGCATTGGTTGATTTGTTTGTGAAAAACCTTAATACAATTATCACAGCATTTCAAAAACAAATAATTTTTATGTAAAATGTTTACAGCATTTTGCAAACACATGAATTTATTAGGGTCATGATGTGGTCTTGATAACATATACACCCGCACATATTCAATATACTGTATACAATACATTAGAACTCCACTTCAATATTCTCATGTGGATTGCACAATGTCCTTATTACACATCTATTTATTATTCAGACTATATTATAAATTGCATGGCAGCACGCATATCTAAATAACATTATTTACATAAATTAAACAAATTGTATTAACATTTAAAAATGGAAATTAAATAATTATATTAAAAGGATGCACACATCATGTAACATCCTGTAAAAAATAAAATAAGTTTGTAACAAAGAGTTACGTTACGAATTCGAAGATAGAATGATTTTTTTAATTTAAAGGGCAAAAAAGGCGACGGTTTCGTGGCGTACACCTAATAGAGTTAATATAAAGTAACAATTTCCACATATACTCAATTTTTTAACGCCAGCCGTTTACCTGAAAAATATTTTTGAACACCCAGCCATCGAAATACTATGAGCTACGCCATTGTCGACGAAGAATGACGTCACTACGCTTAGGCCTCTCCACAGATTCCAGCGTGTTAGTTATTCATAAATCCGTCTGGAGGCGCTGTGCGCAGAGAAAAAAATCTATTTGAAAAAAAATCCATACAAATGAATAGTCAATACCTTGCTGTTTTTTTGCATCCCCAGGTGTGGACACCCATCACATTTGTAATAACAGCAGCTATATTGATTCATATATCATGATCTAAATGCACCGCCTACACAGCAATGGCAGGCAGTTACGATTATTTTATTTGAACATAAACTGCAGGGTTATCTTCTCATCATTTTGCATGTGTCTTATGGAGTCATATATAAACATAGATAATGAGTTTGTTTCAAAGAACCCAGAGATATTAGTGACGAGATGAATACAGGAAATGTGTCAGAATTCATGCTTTGTGAAATTATGTTCATTCAGAATAATAATCCATGTTTGCAATGATTCACATAAAACATTTCTTAATGTTCGATTTTTTATTACAGGTGGACTGCTGTGTATTACGAAAAGTCGGATTTGAAATTCTCTGCTTCGAGCAACTGGTGCTTCGGAATGTATTGGTTGCACTGAACCATATACAGATAGATAACTGGCAACTAGATCCATCAACAAACAAGTAAGTATACTGTGCATACATTTTATATACTTATGTTGCAATAAACGTTAATGCATCAAATAAGAAGCAACAATACAACACATGGAACCATTATAATTGTTATGTAGTGAAAATGGCAGGTATATTTGTGAACATAGTGCATAGTTCCTACTACTGCCCAAAGTATAGAATGGATCATAGAGTAAATTATAGTGCCTAGTCTTTTCACGATAATAATCTAATTGACATTTTCTCTGGTTATCCATTATGAGATGACAACCCAAATATGTGAATGCAGGGACTGGAGTTGTCATTAGAGGTTTTAGACAAGATGTTTATGTTTGACAGCTTTCAGAATGGTTCAATCAAATTAATAAACATTTCTTGAGCTTACTAGCAATACCCTAATTCATTTTATTCCAAATTATAGAAATAGATCCTCAATGGTTTCTAATGGCACACAGCGATTTAAAAGTGCATATTGTCAACATTAGATGCAATATGCTATAATACTGCCACACATTTATTTTTGTTTTTCTTAAAAAGCACCACATGTTTGAAATGGGGTGTGTCTTTAATGATATATTCTAAATTAAAAGGATCATTGATTAATTTTCATCTTATTTACAATGTCATATGTATATTTATCTGAACACATTTATTTCAGGTTGCTCAGGTGGGCTGTCTATAGGCAGTTTACTGGTGGGTTCACAGCAAGTTGGGCCGGAGTGTTCATCGAGTACTGCCAGCATGCACCAGCCACCTAATCAGGACAAAGTTCCCTGTCCTCGCTTGGAGAGCAAGCACGAGGGATATCACTTTTCTCTCGAAGACTTGACTAATGTACAAAACGATTGAGCAATGCAGCCCGCAGATCTTCCTTACTCGGTTTTGGCACATTTGCCCCGATCAAGCAACCCCTGTTGGTACAGTGATTAGTGGCAGTGTAACTTTTCCCATCACCACATGGATTATGTGGCTCGTCAGCATGAGTAGACGGTTATGTCGGACTTGTGTTCTGTTGCGCAACCTCCATTTTAATCATTGTTTCTCGGAGACATCTGTGTTAACGGGGATGCCTGGGACAAGACGTGGCCGATAGTTCCCCGCAAGAGCAGACAACATCAATTGTGATTTCATTCCTACAATGAATATACTGCTTGCATTAACTGATTAGTATTTAGACAACTTTGAAACGTTTTTCTACATGATTATAAACATGTACTAATTTTTTGTAATTTCATTTGATAATCATGTAAGAAGTCATTGTTTTAGTAACCAAACATTAGCCAAATTAGTAACCATAAGTTAAATCACAACACATTGACCAGGAATTCCACTATCACATTCCACTCCCAATTATCACTTGTTCTAATCTTAATGTTTCACTTTGTATCATGTATATACAGTGACTGTATTTTTATGTATTTTTGTATTATATTTCAGTGACAATGACGTGTTATTTATTTTATTTTATCAAAAACAGAGAAGTTATTAATTACACAAGTAGCTGTATTCATAAGTGTACACAGTATTACAGCTGTGTTTTGTCCCCCCCATGACACAGTTACTAGGACATCATTCAAATGCCACACCTGTATTATCTTATAAATATGAAGCAATATTGCAATTACTATGTGCTACTTTATACAGCTTGGTGCAATGTGAAGAGAGCTGTACAAGCAAGGATTCAAATGCAACTTATCGCAAAAGTCCCCTTGTCGCAAAAGTCCCCTTGTAGTTACGACTGCTGTCATACCTTCACAGAAGTGCTGTCTCTTGGGGCAGGTAACTCTGATACACCTCCACCTGTCCAGTATGACAGAATTTAGTGAGCTAGGGAATGGCTCCCAGAAAGTGCCGTGCTGTGATGACTGACTTCAGGCAGAGCATTGAATGCTGCTGAACTTTGCTCCAGATACATTGTCGTATCTTCTTCCTCAACAATTGCAGCGTGTGCACATGCGTGTGGATGCCACAATGTGATACAGGAGTGACAATCACAGTTTTCTTTAACCAACAACAAAGGAACGTGAAATAATTCATTGTATCATCACCTAATTGGCATTTCCTCTGGTTATTCATATGAGATTACCAAAAGTGAGAAACACAGCCATATTGTGAGAATGCAGCAGACAATATCAATCAAGTGTATGAATTTTCACCCTATAATTATCTAGAATAAAACTTATCTTTTTTTCAATTATCGCTTACAGGTGACAATAGATCTTTAACCAGTGGATACCGACGTCACATCTAAAAAGCTAATAAAACATCAAAATAAACACAACTTGTTGCAGATAAAATGAGTAGTTTAAATGAAGATATAGTTTAAAACATGCATGCAGCAACTGTCCATGGATTTCAAACAATCATTGAATTCCACCAGCCATTAAACAGTCATAAATACTGCTACTCGAAGGTGAAACTAATTTTGAAAGTGGGGTGTCAAAGTGCATGCAGAAACTTGATAAAATTATGATAAATATAGTCAGATGTGTATCTCATAATTGGAAACTAACAGAAAAATGCAACTAACAAAACTTTGTAAAAACTTAATGTTTAAATAAATACTGACTGAATTTCTAGTTTTCAGCATCATAAAATTTTCATTGTTTCTTAGCACATATCTGAACACACTGATCATAAGCTTTACTAGCTGTATTAATCAATGTCACCTTACTCTGACATAGCCTACATTCAAATCGATGGAAATAAATGTCTATGTCACTATGAGCGGTTACTGAATTTACGAAGAAGTGCCAATGACAATCCAAGGCCACGGTCCCTCCGCCGATGACATATTATCACCCATGAGACGTGTCATGTTCAAGTTCAGTTATTCAAGTTTCTTCTAAAGGCTAAATTATTTATTCTGCATTGTACTAAATTCTGCGATGATATAAATGTTGCTATTGTCCTAGCTTGGTTCAAGTATATCTTAGTCTTTACACATGTGGACGTGATACCATAGAAACAGATTAGCTGTAATCGATGGACATCGGCATCGGGCATCGTCAACACATCGATGATCGAGCCATCATCAATCGATAGCCGGTCTACGGAGGTCAACACTACTTTTAACAGCACAAAAACGTTACGTGTGCTTGACGTCTGCAAAAAAACAATTAAATACAAACGTTATGCCACAGAAAAAATAGTACATCATACTAACCTTTTTGCGATCTGATCATTGATGTCTCGGCCAGCTTGATATATGCGTTGCTTCGACGGTTTAGCTTTTAGGTCCATCCATGGCTAAATATTGTCAGCACTGCCCCGGGTTTAAGAAGACGACGGTCGGCGACGTTTTGTTGGATCTTGTTCCATCAACTGGTGATATATGTCTACTTCATAATTACTTGTTGACCACAGATTTAGGCCTAAGCAGCTGCTACATGTCACGCCAACTAAACGAAGACTCGATGTTGTTGTGCCGTAGGCAAGCGTAGTGAAGTCGCAGGAAGCTGACCGGCCTCAGCAGAGACCTAGAATGCCGCGCGCTTATAGGCCAGGCCAAGCCAAACGAATACGTCACCGGTTAAGATGGTGGTGTCTAGGCCATAATGGATTTCGTTAGATTTTTAGACTTTAAGGTTACATTCTGAGTAAAACGCTGACGTTAAAAAATTGAGTATATGTGGAAATTGTTAGTTTGTATAAACTCTATTAAGTGTATGATACGAAACCGTTGCCTTTTTTGCCCTTTAATATGTGTCATTAATTGTGTGGCCATACAAGTATAATTGCTCTGTTTAGGTTTGAATTGCAAAAGATTTTTTCTATACCTGTTGAACTACGTATTACTTACCTAGTACCTACTTTGGTCGAACGAACGAGTCTGCACGCATATCGCACATAGACAACAGACCGATATTCCCAACATTGTGTCATTGACAGCTGTTTTGGTCAGTCATAGCGCATGCAGGCATCTGTCAGCACGGTCGGGCAACCCAGCTATCTCCAGACAACATACAAATTCGATGTGCGTCGACATTGGGACGCAGTATCCACACAAACACCATACCACATTCACATTGTGATTGTTCCCAAAATCAAACATCCTCGATTCCATAAAAATTGCGATCTTTTCTCGCCGTCTCGGCGTGGTTTAATTGATGCCTCGCACCTCGGCTCGCACGGCTAGGCTTTACGTGTGTCACTTGTGCTATAGATGCTTCTCTCACTTGTGCTACAAATGCTTCCTCTGTCGGATCCATTTTCTACTGTGATTTATCCAAGACCACTAGCAATTTCCGACATATTTGTAAACAAGAGAAAAATAGTCTGGGCTGACCTTCCGTTCGGTAGGCCCGCCCCTTGAAGCCTGTCAAAATCTGCTCTTGGGAAGTGTGACGATACGAATATTTTCATTGGTTATAAATCGTTGCAATTTAATTTCACCTTTTTATTTCGAATGCAAATAAATATTATTTGTTGACACATAGGACCCCTTTCGTGTATAATAAGGTACCATATCTTTGTTTTTGCGCAGAAATGTCTAATAACGAAGAAAACCGAAAGAAACCAAAATTTTACATGGGCTAGATAGGAGGTAATCAAACCACTCGGCTTGGAATAAAGATGGCGATACGCAGTGTTCTATGACGACGATTTAGGCACTGAATTTTTTTTACAGTTTGTCTGATAAGTGAATATGCTTCTGTCACCATTAATGTATACTTATATAGTATACACTTAGGGATATGGAATGTTACAGTTGTGTTTCAGTTCCCCTTTAAGAGCCAATCACCGTCACCATCCTAATCTGTGGTAAGGCCGCCCTGTCGGTTACATCCCAGGCACAGTGGAGGGGCTGCAAAGTGCTGCCACCTCACGGAGTCTGATTAATGGAGATTACGTCGTTGAGTAACGACGTTGAATACCCAGTAAGTCAGATGTCAACGTAGTTCCTACGTCATGTGTTTACGTCGAAGCAACTTTGAAGTTGAATGTTGTATCAACGTTGGGTGTCGACGTCAGTCGATGTTGAATCTATGAGCGACATGGTTTGTGTATGTACATTAATTTAATTATACATACAACATGCTTAAAGGGAACTAAAAGGGAAAAGTTACATGCTAATAAAAACGAACTATTTTACATTTTTAACGGCAGTGGTTTTTTAGTAAACACCTTTTCTATCAAAGTTCGTAAGTCACGCTATTGTGACTGCTGTGTGACGTAGGTAATGTTACCGCATGTCTGTATACTTGATATTTAAAATAATCGCCAGGTGGCGCTGTGTACATTATCTCGCTTCGTGTGGGGAAACGAACATTTTTTCGTTCAGAAATAGCTGAATTTCGGTTGCAATGATAAGGGCCAACATTTTCAAGATAGAACTGAACGCGCTGGTAAACTTGGTAAAGAAGACCCGTCGGAAACCGAAATGCAGAGGCGAGTAACAAGCCGAGGCGACATTGACAAGTGGCAGTGCAACGTTTATTTTTTTTAGTGAACACCGAAACTCGCCGAAAGGAGTAT
Source organism: Ridgeia piscesae (assembly GCA_025642075.2). NCBI lineage: Eukaryota > Metazoa > Annelida > Polychaeta > Sabellida > Siboglinidae > Ridgeia > Ridgeia piscesae. The sequence continues at coordinate 117,801 of JAODUO010000149.1, forward strand.
GTCTGCTGTTAGGAAGAGGCTGGTATTCTGCACGCAGAGCCTGTCGTGAAGGTAATTATTTATGTGTCTAATATAAGAAATGTTGGCCTAAATGTTCCTTATGAAGTCCGGGCTGGAAAATAATTTTAGTAATTAAAATATCAACGCCAACGGAGTGAGTCGATGGCGGGCCAGTGGCAGGTATGTCGATGGCCACCTTGCATTCGGTCCCGGGATTCGGTGACAGTTCCTACACACTCACAGCCATGTATTATCCTCCAGGTCAGTGGTGTACTGTCGGACATGTTATACACAACTTGAGGTTACCCAATGTGACACACACATGGGGCCATGGCTCTCCGATTTATCTCAGCCTGACAAACAGTGACAGGCTCGGTCCTTCGCCTAGGCCTAGCTTAAACCTGTTTTCAGGAATCAAGTTCCAAATTGTCCACAACTGTGACCAAAAACGCAGGTTAATTGCTGTTTTTCAAATACTGGACATTATTATAGTAGTAGCGATTATGGCATGTTTTTGTGTTGTTGACATAGCATGACCTGTGCGGCTATGAAACAGATGTGTGTCAGTATTTATTGTTTTTTAATAGGCGTGGAATTTAGAGGGAAGGTTTGGAGCATAATTCTGGAGGGCTAAATAAAGAAAGACAATCACCACCCATGTTCTTTATGAAATCGACTTCATGCTGAATAATAAAGTTATGGTTTTTAGCTGAAATATATGTACAGTGGAATGTCTCTATTAAAAATAACCATTTGAACTGGATAAAAGTAACACAACTAGCAGAATAAATATTCTAAACTATAACAAATGTGGATATATTTATTTACAGTTATGCGGTGATCTTAATTGCAATGTAGCTTTGTTGTCGAGGTAACCATAATAGTGGCGAGGTAACCATAATAGGAGCTGTGTGGTTCCACTGTATCTGTGAGGTCCCATTGTGCTACTACTATTTCTTATTTATCATTCATGAGAAACTCATTTAAACATCTGGTCCTATTGTTTCAGATGTGCCATTATATTACAAATGGCCATGGATTTTGTATTCTGTGTTTGGAGCAGACAGTGCTTCAAAATGTAATCGGTTAGACAACTGTCACATATATCAGCCAACAAAGATGTAAGTATATGTTCATGTATTATAACAGCAGTGAAATGTGTTGTTAATAATTTATTGACAATGAAAATAACATTATAATAACCAGAACACCAAACAAACTAACATTATACAACATTTATATAATACAAATGACATTTCATACAATGCACTAGGCATAGTAATGAAAACATCACACATTATTCCATAGTAGAAATATACCCAAAAATTAATGCTTAACAATAAATGATATAGGATCATTCTAGAGCATTTCGAGTAGCATGCCCAGTTGTACACTATGTGAGAAATGAGAAAGTTCCAATGATTTTATAAAAACATGTATTCTACAATGATAATGGATTGAGTTACCTCCATTTTCATGCGTCACCTGTCAACAATGTGCAGTGTCCACTCATCAGGATCAGACATGGGGTCAAATACATTTGTATTTGAAAGTATTTACATACTTTTCTAAGAATTTGTAATTGATGTTTAGGAATTAAAAGTATTTGTATTTGGATCCCTCAAAAGAGTAGTTGTATTTAAATACATTTCGATGTATTTGACCCCATGTCTGCTCAGGATTGTCCAAAGTGCTTTATGCTTTACTCCCTGCCAGACCTATTCATTTAAGCACCATCTCATGACTGTGGGAAGCATCCAGCCAAGTCGTAATTAATGAATCAAGACGGTTCGTGTACAAATATCCACCACTGTCTACAGCCAGTTACTTGTTTACACAGCTGAGTGAATTGGAGGAATGACAGGTGAACAGACATGCCCAAGGTTCGACACAGCAGCATATGGTTTCGTTCTCGTAGTTGAGAGTCTGAAGCCGAGTCCAAAACTTTAACCACTGCGCCACTATACATAGTTGATATATTTATTTAGGCCTTATTTTATTTCAGGTGTCCAAGTCGGCCATATACAGGGAGTTTTACCTGGTGGAACCATGGCAGGCTTGGTCGAAGGGTACAGAGAGTCATACCAGTGTATACCAGACATAAGATCGAACTTCTGTGCTATCAGCGGAGAACAACATCTAGGGTAATACGCAGCACTTGTTGACTGCTGCCCTTGCGAATTATCAGTTGATTTGTAAATATAAACAGTCGGATTGATTATAAACAAATCGACTGACTCTTGGCATCAGCAGATATTGTTTCATTAGCTTGGGCATATGTGTACCAAGGACTGCAATTCCGACATGGACAGTGATTGCGGGCAGCGGGCTGTTCTGATAAAGACGTAATTCACCATTCACTCTTTCTGTCTGCCATGGGCTGGTGGATCTGCAGGTAAACGTACAGCTGTAGTTTTTTCCGCAGCACCCATTACTTGCGTCTTGACCAGAAAACAGCCATGTTGTCATGGTTCGCTATAGGACGTGGTGGAGGTTCTTGCTAAAGCCATTGTTCCATCCTTATAAATACACAGGACATGCTGTACTACTACATATTGACTGTTTGAATTTACTCCGTTTTTGTATGAAAAAAGATCATTCAATGTGCGCCAAATAAGCAACAAATAGTGAACAGTGTCCTTTACTTTGGTGCAGTGTGTTGGAGTGGCAATATCAACAACCAGGACAGGATTAGGCTAGATACATTTATACAGAAAGCAAATGGGACTGTAAGGATGGATCATGGGCAGAGTAAAGACGTTTTTTGGCAAATGCATACCTGTCACCATTTGAAAATTTCTATAGGGGAGATTGCGCGCGAGCTGTTACGCCAACCACGAACGGGTCACTGGGACCTTTGCGAACGCATACTTGGAATAGTAATGAAATTATGAATGAAACAACAAGAAAAACAAATGTCCATGATTTTATTGGCACATCACAACATTTAATTCATTTATACATATCATGCAAGCGCCCTTGTGCAATTATTCATCACCAAAGTGCCCAACCCAGGCTCTATCTCTATATCAAATAATTACACCCCTTGAATACTTTAAGTGTTTAATTCCAATATTTTTAGCTTATTGAAAAATCCAAATTTAAATCTAATTATCTGAGCTATTCTTCAATTCATTCTTGCCTCCGTGATCCACTTTGGATGCTCGATACCTTGTCGACTTTTGCATACCCACGGGTACTCGACCGTCCATTTATCGTGATACTTGCATGTATATCTTTGTTTCTTCTTTGGTGGTTCCTTCTTCCTTTCTGCCATAATCAAGTATTGCTTCTGCTGTTTTATCGTGACCTGCTTCTTACGTTGCGTACCTCAAAATGGTGCAGGTCAAAGTTCACCTTGCGAAGTACCTGGATAGACATAGGACAAATCGAGCGCTGTGTAGATACTCAAAGCGCGCAAGGCCTTCGTAACAGCACCATCTATCGGCAAGAATAAGCATTTTCATGTTTTGATGTTCGAAGTTGCGGCAACTCTACGGGTCGGGATTTTGGCGGGAGATTTTTTATTGAATCGGGAGAAACTGCTTAAATAGAAAACCCGATCGGTAGATCATTTCAGTCGTGCCCTGTAATGGATCCTACAGTCACATTTCAATGTTGTCAACATCACTCATTTGCTCGACGATTTCATCTTTGTTGGTTCATATAATCAGCCGACTTGTCTCAATTCCTGGCTTTCTTTCGAGAGTCTCGCTCAGGAGATGTGCATCCCATTAAACGAGACCAAGAGATGTCTTCCTGTCACATGCCAAGTTGTTTACGGTATTGAGATTGACACTAATGCAATGCAACTTTGTTTACCTCAGGGTAAACTATCCCAGGCTCTGTTATTAGTGAACCGCATGGCAAAGTGCCGCAAAGTCACTTTGCGCGATCTATTATCACTAATTGGTCTGCTCTCATTTGCATGCCTTGTTGTCTCCGCAGGTAGAATTTTTTTTACGCCGTTTACTTAATCTCACCGGTGGCGTAACTCGCCTGCACCACTATGTTACACTGAATTCTGACGCACGTGCTGACTTGTATACGTGGCAAATCTGTCTTCAATCTTTCAAAGGGAAGAGTGTGTTCCTGGAGCAGAAGTCTCTCTCGTCTCAAACAATTAAGTTGTGTACAGATGCGTCCAGCGAGTTAGGCTTTGCTGTTGTTTTTTGGAAGAATTGGGTCGCTGGTTCAGGGCACAAACACTTCACCTCAGATGATATCACCCTTCTGGAGTTATATCCGTTGGTCTTGGCCGCAGAGTTGTTTGGGAAGTGTCTCGCCAAACACTGCATTCTCTTTATGACTGACAATTTTGGTGTGGTCGATATCATTAGTAAGACAACATCAATTCATCGACCTATTATGAAACTCGTCATACAGTTAGTGCTGGCATGTTTGAAATACAAAAATCCTCTTCCATCTCGCCACATTCCTGGCTATCAGAATGTCATTGCTGATCATCTTTCTCGATTGCAGATCGACAAAGCCAGACAGATGGCTCCGTGGCTAGATGTCGCTCCGGCCAGGATTCCAGATTACTTGAGGCCAAAAGTGTTGCTAATTTAGAGCATGATTTAATCAGAGCTTCTCTCGCACCTACAACTCGTGCATCCTATAGACGCAGTGTGAATATGTTACGTCAATATCTATCATCTGTCTGTCCTGGCGTTAGCTATTTTCTTGTGTCTCGTACTCATCTTGCAGGATTTATTACACATCTGTTTGCAGTCAATTACGCTTTTTCAACTATTTTATCCACTGTGTCAGCTATTTCTTACAGTCATAAAAGTGTTGGGTTAGCAGATCCTGCAGATAATTTTTACATTCGGAAACTTCTAGTAGGTGTACACATGGATGTGAGACGGCCTATTGATGTAAAAATGCTAGGTCTCATAGTCCGTGCTGCCAAATTTGTCATCCCTGACAGATTTTTTCAGCTATGCATAGCCGCTAAGTTCTTGTTAGCTTTTCATGGATTTTTAAGAATTGGAGAAAGTACGGTGCGACCTGGAGTGTTGACTGAACATGTAATCAAACGAAGTGATCTTATTATCGTGCCAGCACGTGACAGTTTTAAGTCATCCTTGCAATTAACAATTCGGCATGCTAAACACCAACATGTTGGCAGGCCCATTGTTCTCGAAATCAATTCACAGTCACGCAACTGTCCTGTCGTACATATCTGTCGCTACTTACATACCCGTGGCTCGTCGCCAGGACCACTTTTTGTTTTCCCTGACAAAACACCCACTTCGCGAACATATTTTTCATTATATTTTTCATTTCAACTATCAGCATGTCTTTCTCATGCGGGTAACGACCCCAGTCTTTCATTTAGAATAGGGGCAGCCACTACTGCCGCAACATGGGGGTACACAGAGGTGCAGATCCAGACTAGGGGGAGATCTGCTGCTTTCCGGCGATATATCCGTATCCCAATGATGACACTCTAACAATGTTAACTTGTCAACACCATGCAATTTCTTGTCTCTTTATGATACATTTAACGAATTTCCGCTGATGCATCCCATACCCTGGTACATAATTTCCCAATACTTGTAGTTACTTGCACCAGTCTGTCGAGCTTGGCCGGGCCTGAGAGGGGGCTGGTGTTTACTTATATATCCTGCTTTCCATGTTGCCTCCTTAGCCTGGTGCTGCTGCTGCTTTTCCTACTTATGGGTTATACCTTTTAATTTCACATTCTGTCTAATGCATACACTGTGCTGGCACTTAAAGATACGTAGTTAATGTGGTATTGGTTAGTTTTCCCAGTCTAAGATGCAGATACTGTTGGGCATTTACTTGCTTACGTTTATCATATCGATTAAAAAAAATTGTTTGCACCAGTCTGCCTAGCTTGGCCGTGTCTGAGACGGGGCTGGTGCCTTATGCTATGGTCTACTGTTACCCATGCCCACACCTGTGTGGGTTATCTTTTTGCTTAAATTTGGTTGGCATTATTTACACTGATGAGTTGGCAATTAAATAATGTTTGGGTTGGTTATTATAGCTGTTAGCCTGATTATGTGCGGTGGCCTTGGGTGGGGGTGACACTCCTCATTATGATCGGTGTCTGTGGCTGGTAGCCCCTCACCTGTGATGTTGTGTATTAACAGCTTGTTGCATTGTATATATTTGACTCAATGTTTAGGTGTGTACACCACCTACTTTGCGTACACAATTACTTATTGTATACATGCAATTCCATGGTATGTCTGTTACATACCAACTGGCAATAAATTATGCCCTATTAACCATTATATATATATATATATATATATATATATATATATATATATATATATATATATATATATATATATATATATATATATGTGTATCCATTGTCATTTATTCAACATCAAACGAGCTGCGGCCACTTTTTTGCAAGTAAATTTGCGCACAATACACAGCAGAAAACATTTTTAAAAATTGTCAGCTGGCACACGCAATATTAAAAACAATGTGAAAATGGTTCAAGCCAAGTAATAACAGAGTACTAACCTGTCCAAAAGACATTTGGCGAATTCTATGTAACTTGTAATGGCGGGCGTTCATTTCGTTTGATTCTACAATTTAAGTCGAATGTTTTTCGCAAATACATGATTGCGCTCGGCCGCTGTTCCCGTCTTTCTGCGGCTCTTTGTGCCTTTACCCGTTTCCTTGCTGATTTGGTCGCATACATACGCGGGCGTCCCATCGCTGAACCAAAAACGGCAAAACAACGGAAACACTGCGACTCTAATAAACAGCTATCATTCGTGTCTATCGATGCACAGCATGAACGGTTCAAAGGTCGATCTCACTGTTCCTTTTAGATCACGCGGGATTTTCAAGCTACAGTCTTTTCCGGATGTCACGATAACACAGATGTGTGGTTCGAGTTTAGGCTATGAATAACCTTTACTTTTTTCTGAGTTTTCTGTTTATTTCATAAAAACGAATATGCATAAACGAATTAGCATGTCACAGGAGATACTTCGTAGGTATGCTTTTTCGTGAAATTAGTCTGAAACGCGAGGAGCAAAAATAATCGAAATGATAATTGATTATTAATTGGACCTAGTTAGCGGCCCCGGGTTCAGCCCGGCTCCATGTACATTCCTTCTAGAATGTTAACTGTGGTGGACTTTTATTAACAATATCATTATGTACATAAGTCATAACGACAGACATCGCAATGTGTCTAATGGTACAAGATTTAAATAATTTAGATACAGAAGACTTAATAATATTTACTAACTTTCTTGCGCTCTGACTTGGCTGACATTCGACCGGTAACCCGTTTCGACGACTGTCGTCGGTGACTAAATATCGTGCCAATATCGTTTGCACAGCTCCATGCTTCAAAACTCGACGTCGCCGACGTTTCTGCGGATCTTGACCCACTATACGGTGAGAAACATCCTATTCGAAGCAACTTTCTTCGAAGTGCGCGTATCTCACAATACTGTGTTTACAACGGCGCTGCCTTACATTAAGGTCCGATGACATTGGAATCCTCATCGGACACGTGACTTTAAAGACATTTATTTGGATAGACTAGAAATAAATGAATTGTACCTTGATTTTCCAATCTGCACGCTCCATTAATTCAAGCAAATTAATAGTGCTCCTCATTCAAAGTTTCTTATATCACATATATTCACTGGACTCATAACATGTACATCTTACTGCATTAATTGCCTTACCTTATAATTTTGTTAAACTTTAATCTTGACTTAACCAGGACCTTTATCTTTAAAATCATAAGGTACAAAACTGTGCAAATTACGTTGTGTGTGGAAACATCTGTGGAAATTGCTCTGATAAAACGAAAACGTTACTATTTTTATCATTTAGCGTCCATTTGAATTTATGCAGATCAATAGATTATCCTGTGAAAAGAAGTAATTTAATATATAAAGCAGCCTTTGTAAACTTTGAGTGGATCTACCTGCACGCTAGATCAGACGGCATGCTGTTCAATCTCACCCGCCTCAGAGCCAAAACAAAAGTACGTGACGCCCTCGTCAGAGACATGTTGTTAGCTGATGACGCGGCAGTTGCGTCACACACCCAGCATGAACTCCAGACGCTGGGAGACCGCTTCTCTCAGACCGGCAAGGACATCGGGCTGACCATCAGCCTGAAGAAGACGAACGTCCAGGCACAGAACACAGGCACCGCCAGTCATCACCATAGACGACTACGAACTCGACGCCGTCCACCAGTTTACGTGCTTCGGCTCCACCATCACCGACAATCTCTCTGTAGCGCAGCCGATATGTGACAAAATATGGTCGAATTGTGCGTTTTATGATACAAGCATGAAATTTGGCACACGCATAGAGTACATAATTACAAAAATATTTGGATATAGGGCCATCTCAGATTTTGCCCTGGAAGGGGTTGGCAGCCATTTTAAAGATGGCCGCCAAAAACCAATTTCCTCTATCTAAAGACTTTTGCAAAGTAGACTAGATGTTTTGGAACCAAAACATACAACTTCTGGGTCAGTGATTTCAAATATGTTACATTTGACCTTCTACGACATTCAAATCCGCCATTTGTAAAGATGGCGGCCGCCAAAACTAATGTTCCCATATGTCATGAACTACGTTACTTGGAGCGGTAATGTTGTGTCACAGGAAACGCATGTGGACAGCCGATGTGAATGATTTGAATATTTTTGCATTTGACCTTCATCGACCTTCGTACCTACCATTTTATAAAATGACGGCCGTTGGAACGACAACGTCTCGTCTTAAATTGTGTCCTATTAGTTTCAATAATTATGATAGGTGGTAGCACATATTAATATTATGGTTTTTTCGATCGGTAGGTGGTTTGGCAGCTGATCATGTGGTTGCGAGGATGTCACATGAGATGGCCGACGCACTGGGTCCTGATCGTTGTGTTGCTTTGCCAATGTTTCATGCCTTCACTGGTTGTGACACGGTGTCATGTTTTGGAGGCAGTGGCAAACGCACTGCATGGGACATGTGGAATGCCTATGACGAAGTCACACCAGCTTTCTGTGCCTTGGCTGCTACCCCGGAGACCGTAAAAATTGGCTGGGTCCACTGGAACGATTTGTAGTCCTGCTGTACGACTGTACTAGCAGCCAGGAATTTGTCAATGGAGCGAGGAAGCAGCTGTTCACACAGAAAGGTAGAGCTAGTGACGGTCTTCCTCTGACACAAGCAGCACTTTTCCAGCACACAAAGCGGGCTGCTTACCAAGCCGGCCACTGTTGGGCACAGACGATGATCGCGACTCCGGAGCTTCCATCTCCAAGTGAATGGGGTGTAACAGGAATGAAAATGGCGGTTGAAAAATATATTGGACAACTCTTCCTGAAGTGACACAAGCTTGTCGAGAACTACTGCGCTGTGGTTGCAAGACGGGATGCATGGGACTATGTAAGTACCTCAAGGCAGGCTCTTTGCTACTGTGGTGGACTGTGTGCTCATAATGAATGTGCGACACAGTAAACATTAGGACGTCTAGTAATTAATAACTGTTACATTTTCCATAGGACATTTTGGTCGTGGACAATATGTATACACTTATCGTGTTACATACACACATGTGTTACTGGAATGCTGAACTGTCACAGACGACATAGTATGTTTCTGCTGTTGAATGTTTCTGTTGACATATCACAAAACGTGGAATCAAACAACGCAAAATAAAACAAACAATGAGTTAAAACTGTGAGGCGTTTCTGAGTTAACGTAAACTTGTCTAAACATCAAGAGAGGGGACGACTTCTGATACTCCTCTCGTGAATATAGGCTAGCTAGTAAATAGCGTTTGTTGATAGCCATTATAGAAAATAACCGCCATTTTTAGTCGCCATCTTGAAAAAGACCGATACGAATGTCCGATAGGATCAAAAGTAGCATATTTTAAATAGCAGCACGAAAAATCTTAATTATAAAGACAATGTTTTCTCTCTAGGTGGTTTAGTTCTCAAGATGTGAAGAAGTTTGGCCTTGAAAGCCGTCTTCTTAAAAAAATGGTGGATATTAATATTGGAGAAGGTCATATGAAACATATTTGAAATCGTTACTTTGAAAAACTTATATTTTGACACAAATGTAGCGGTTCTGACTGAAGTATTGGAAATGTGTGTACAAAATTCGTTTTAGCGGACGTCAGTTTTATAAAATGGCGGATACGAAGGTCGACAAAGGTCAAATACCAAATATTTTAATACAATGGAATCGGCTATCTAGTTACCTATATTTTGACCATAAAATTAGCTCTCTAGATCGCGTAGGTCATGAGATATACGGTTATTAGTCATGGCGGCCGCCATAATTAAAAATGACGGATGTTAATGTCGCAGAAGGTCAAAAGTAATAGATGTGAAATGGCTGATCCCGAACATCTGGGTTTCAATACCAAAAGGACTGATTTACTTGACGTAGTTACTAAGATATGAGAAAATAGGTTTACGGCGGCCATCTTAGAAAATGGCCACCAATGCCTTTCCAGGCGAAATTTGAGATGGTCCTATATCCAAATATTTTTGTATTTATGTGTTCTATGTTTCTGCCAAAGTTCACACTTGTATCATAAAACGCACAGTTCATTCACATCCTGCAGCATCCTGGAGGGCCTCAAGACAGCTCACGCTAGCGGAAGAAAAACTGATGAAAGCAGCAGAAAACAAGCGGATACGCAGAAAAGAGCGCAGCTATTCCAGCAGACCAGAGCCAACACACAGATGTTACCTTTGTGGTAGATTCTGCCTCTCCCTCCTCGTTCTGTTAAGCCACAGTCGACGCTACTCCAGTCGAGAAGACAGCCAGAACAGAAAGAATGCTTCACCCGTGGTCAGCCAAGACCGAAGGAGCTTACTATGCTATGCTATGCTATGCTATGCTATGCTATGCTATGCTATGCTATGCTATGCTATGCTATGCTATGCTATGCTATGCTATGCTATGCCATGCCATGCCATGCCATGCCATGCCATGCCATGCCATGCCACGCCACGCCACGCCACGCCACGCCACGCCACGCCACGCCACGCCACGCCACGCCACGCCACGCCACGCCACGCCACGCCACGCCACGCCACGCCACGCCACGCCACGCCACGCCACGCCACGCCACGCCACGCCACGCCACGCCACGCCACGCCACGCCACGGCACGCCACGCCACGCCACGCCACGCCACGCCACGCCACGCCACGCCACGCCACGCCACGCATTGTTGTCAATTTCATATGTGTGTGTTTGTTTGGTTGTGTGTGTGTGTGTGTGTGTGTGTGTGTGTGTGTGTGTGTGTGTGTGTGTGTGTGTGTGTGTGTGTGTGTGTGTGTGTGTGTGTGTGTGTGTGTGTGTTTGTGTGTGTGTGTGTGTGTGTGTGTGTGTGTGTGTGTGTGTGTGTGTGTGTGTGTGTGTGTGTGTGTGTGTGTGTGTGTGTGTGTGTGTGTGTGTGTGTGTGTGTGTGTGTGTGTGTGTGTGTGTGTGTGTGTGTGTGTGTGTGTGTGTGTGTGTGTGTGTGTGTGTGTGTGTGTGTGTGTGTGTGGGTGTGTGTGGTGTGTGTGTGTGGGTGTGTAACTAGTTTTGTGCAGATAGTCAGTTATTACTGTCAGTAACTCATTAGCTACACATTAGCTACACGTTGTTTTTCTGCTTGGCAGAAATAGGGTAGAAAGTTGTGGTCGCTGCCAGGGCAAAAAGGGCGACAATAGAAAATGCATGCTGTTGATAGGCAAATTGGTCTTTTTGGCTGAACAAATTGTTAGCCCATGCCTGTCTACGTAACAATTTCGTTCTAAAACGTTTGCACACTCGTGACATTAAAATCACACAGTCTTTCCCTCAAGAGGCATACTTTTCCAGCCAGAAATCTCCATCCACAGTTAGCAGAAAAGGCCATAATCTGTTGTTTGTTAAATTAAGCGATGACAACGACTTAATTAAAATGCCTATGTTGCCCTCAGAAGAGACCATTCAAATGACTGCTAGGATTTTGCAAAGAAGTGTGACAAGTTATTTCATATATATATATATATATATATATATATATATATATATATATATATATATTTATATATAAATTTATAATATATGGCATGGCTTAATTAAGCATTATGATGATAATTAAGCATTATTTGCATGCGTTGTTTTAGCGCATAAATTGTTAAATTTTTGAGATTCGCAGTAGGTGTGACGCAATGTTAGTTTA